>JAGFNQ010006809.1:65858-144272 GCA_024364735.1 Boesenbergia rotunda | reverse complement strand
TGATTTATTTTATAAATTATGGATAAATAAATTTGTATAAAGAAATTTATATAAATAAAATTTATAGAAATTTATTCTTTTATGGAAGATTAAAATAATCCATGAATTGGTTTATTTTAATTTTATAAAATCAATTATGAATTGATTTTTCCATAATAAGAAAGTTTATAAATTTCTTATAAAAATTTATTCCATAATTTAAAGAGAAGAAGAATTAGTTTTATTATAAATTGGTTTATAATAAAGACTCGGTTTAAACGGAATAATTAATAAGAAAATTTATAAGATAAATTTCTTATAACTAATTCCGTTAATTCCGTTAATTCGGTTTAGAGGGAGACTTAGCAAAGGAGTTGCTACTATATAAAGGAACCAAAGGCTAGCCCTTATTCCAATCAATTAATCAAGAGATTAATTACTCTCTCCCTCTCTCTCTTAATCTCTCCTCTCCTCCTCTTCTTCTTCCCTTAGGGCCGGCGCACCCTAGCTCCTCTAGGGCCGGCGCCCAACCAAATCCAAGAAGGTGAAGTTGCCGTGAGCATTGAAGAAGAAGGAGAACCCGAACACGAAGAAGAAGAAGTGGATAGCGACTCCTCTCTTCCCGGAATTCGATTCCGTTACTTCGTTGGTTAGTCTTCCGTTATTTTCTTTTATTCTTCTAGTTGTGCCTTCCGAGAATCTAGTAGTTCTCGTCGGCACAAAACTCGTGACTTTGCGAAGTCATCCCGAAGAGAACTCGGCGTGGACGCGAATAGAGGCGGAGCTTCCAAGGGACGCTACGGTTGGATCTCGTCCCTTACTTCGAGTTACGAGAGGTACTTGGTAAATTTGTTTACTTTTCCGCAAAGTTTTATTTTATGATTATGTCAACACAATGTAAGGTTGCATGCTAGATACGAAGTTAAAATAATTTAGGAAATTATTTTATGCAAACTCTTCCGCTGCACGTAAAAATTTTGAATTTTACGAACTCGTATCCTTGTCGACATGCACCCGGTCCCAACAGTGGTATCAGAGCCGGTTAGTGTTCGACTTAATCATATAATTGTTTTGTGGAAAACTTTGTCATGATCTCAATTTCGGAAAATTTTTCAATTATGGAAACTTTCAAATTATAATAAATTTTAGATTTAGGAATTTCAAAGTTTGGAAATCCTCATGAAATTTCGCAAACGTTTGAAATTTTCTAGTTTCTGAAATTTTATAATAATTGTGAAAACTTCCCATCTTTGGAAACTTTCCAATTTTGGAAATTTTTCTATTTTAGAAATTTTCCAATTTTTGGAAATATGTAAGTTTTCTTTGTACCAGAAACTTACAATTATTCTGAAAACCTATTTTCGAAATCTCGCAATTTTGGGCACTTTCTTTTAAGAAAGTCTAGACAAATTCATGGACAGTTAATTGACAATTAAATTTGAATTGGTTTTTAAATTGACAACAAAATTCTTTACTTTGGATTGAGCCTCGGGGAGCCGTCCAATTTAGAGTTAGTTGTTGTAATTTAATTTCCCAATTTTTAATTGAAATTGTCATGTTTGATTTGGATTGAGCCTCGGGGAGCCGTCCAATTGGATTTACAACACATTACTTTTCTTTGGGTATCTGAGCCTCGGGGAGCCACCCTTAGAAAACGATTTGTTGTAATTAATTAAATCCATGAATAAAATATGTTTTAAGAGGTGATGCTCTTACATATTGTTGTCTCCAAAATTAATTAGGAAAATGGTTTCCTATAGAGTTTTCTTAAATGAGATTTTCATGAAAATAATATGTAGTTGAATTAAGGGATTTGTCTCTTAATTTAATAAGATTTGATTTAGAGAAATCAAAGTCTTGAACATATTATTTCCGAAATTAATTATGACAATTTAGGAAATTGTTTCCCAAAACAATTCCTTTAATATAGTATGAGATTAGAATTAGGAAATCCGGTTCCTAATTCAATTAATGAGACTTGATAACTTAAGTCACATACATACTTTATTAAGGAAATCGTTAGTCATGACAAATGTCATGAATGTGCTTAGAAAAGATGAGACCCAAAACCCCTTACAAAATATTAAGGCCAACACCTTCCATTAATATGGTTAGAATCGGAGTTTTGTTTCTCGTTTGGGTTGATGGACACATCCATGCCCGACTTGAACCTCAACATGTTCAAACCATGGAATTAGTTTATGATAATATAGTTGGAGTCAGAGGTCAATCCTTAGTTTTGGTTGTTGGACACATCCAAGCCTGACTAAACGGTTGAATGAGCTCCAACCATATTAAAACTATTTCTTGATTAATGGGTCAGCCTTAAGCTTGGAGCATCGATTTGTTGTGCCACAGCCAAGGTCGATGCGAAAAGAGGTGCAGTTGGGTGCTATGTATATGATGCATACTTGTTAATGAGTTAGCAACCCAATGATTTATGCAAACATTCAACTAGTTGATAGCATAATGTGATAGTTGCATATATGTGATATGTAATCGGTATAATTACCTACCTTCATAGCTAAGAAAAACTTGATGGCCACAGCCATGGTGGTTCTTATCTATGGTTGGATATCAACCTATTTGGAGATGTTCCTACAATCTCTCGAATTGATAATAAGGGTGATTCAATTCGTAAAATAAATAGGATTTAATTTATGTATGGTGATACATTCTTTAATCAATCTTCTCATATAAACTCAATTTGTATTTCTAGGTTAATCACTCGATCATGTCTTCTCTGAATTTGCGTTCCATTTTGGACACCAATAAACTGACTGGGCCGAACTTCATGGACTGGCTTCGAAACCTAAGGATAGTCCTCAAGGCGGAAAAGCTTGCTTATGTCATTGAAAATCAACTTCCCAACCATCCTCCAGAGAATGCAACTCCAGACCAATTGTTGGCCTATCAGAAACATGTGACCGATTCTGAAATGGCGGGTTGCATCATGCTAGCATCTATGGTACCTGAGCTGCAAAAGCAGCATGAGCATATGGATGCTTATACCATCATCTTCCATCTTCATGAGTTATTTGAAGAGCAGGCGAGATCCGAAAGGTTCGAGGTCTCCAGACTCCTCTTTACCTCAAAGATGCAGGAAGGCACTTCTGCCTCACAATTCGTGTTAAAGATGTTGGGGTACATTGAGCGACTGGGCACACTCGGCTTTGCAATGGATCATGAACTAAGTATTGACTTAATTCTGAATTGTCTGTCCAAAAGTTGTTCACAATTTGTGATGAACTATCGGATGAACAAGCTGGAGACTACCATTCCTGAGTTAATCAACATGCTGAAGGCTGTTGAGCCCGCTGTAAAGCAGGATCAAAAGGCGGTACTGTTAGTTGGTTCCTCAAAGAAAGGTTCTAAGAGGAAGGCCAAAGAACAGAACAAAGGGAAGAAGAAAAAGGCCAAGAAGACTGAAAAGAAACCAAAAGGAACTTGCCATCATTGTGGCAAGGAGGGTCACTGGCGAAGAAACTGCAAGGCTTATCTTGAGTCCTTGAAGAATAAGGCATCCGATGCCCCTTCCTCTTCAGGTATCTTCGTTATTGAATGTCACTCTATTTCCTCAAATACCTGGGTACTTGATACTGGGTGTAGCTCACATATATGTAATGACATACAGGGGCTAAGGAATAGAAGAAGACTTGTCAAAGGAGAAGCAAATATGCGAGTTGGAAATGGAGCAAAGATTGCTGCTGTTGCCATCGGAACCTATTTGCTAAAGCTCCCCACTGGACGTGTCTTAGAATTGGATAATTGTTATTTTGTTCCTTCATTAATAAAGAACATTGTATCTATTTCATGTTTGAATGAAAAAGGTTATCATTTAACTTTTAGTAACAATTGTTGTTACATAACTTTGAATGGCGTTCTTTATGGGAATGGAACTTTGTGCAATGGCATCTACACGTTAGATTTATCCAGTGACGTTTTCAATATCGAAGTTAGCAACAAACGTGCTCGAATAGATAATCGAATAGACTCCTACACGTGGCACTGTCGTCTTGGCCATATAAGTAAGAAACGCATGACCGAATTACACCGATGTGGAATTTTGGAATCATTTGAACCCGGTTCATTTGATACATGCGAATCGTGCTTAAAAGGCAAGATGACCAAATTACCCTTTCCCGGAAAAGGTAATCCAGTGGGAGAGTTGCTTGGTCTGATACATACCGATGTATGCGGACCAATGTCAACTCAAGCACAAGGAGGCTATAACTACTTCATCACCTTTATCGATGATCACTCACGATTCGGTTATGTGTTCTTGATGAAACACAAATCTGAAGCTTTTGATAAATTCAAAGAATTCAGAAATGAAGTAGAGAAACAACTTGGCAAAAGTATTAAAATACTTCGATCCGATCGGGGTGGAGAATACTTAAGTCAAGAGTTCCAAGATTATCTTAGGGACAATGGGATATTATCCCAATGGACTCCGCCGTATACACCACAGCATAATGGTGTATCTGAGAGGCGAAACCGAACCTTGATGGACATGGTTAGGTCAATGATGAATCATGCAACTCTTCCAAAATCCTTTTGGGGCTATGCACTTAAGACAGCCGTTTACTTGCTAAACAGAGTCCCGACCAAGGTAGTCTCTACTACTCCATATGAGATTTGGAATAGTAAGAAACCTCACTTAACTCACCTTAAGATATGGGGTTGTCCTGCTTATGTGAAGCGGGTTGTATCAGACAAATTGGATGCTAAGTCTGATAAATGTCTATTTATTGGATACCCTAAGGAAACGAAGGGTTACCAATTCTATCATCCCTTGGAACAAAAGGTGTTTGTTTCAAGGCATGCTGTATTTCTGGAAAAAGAATTTCTTTTACAAGAAAACAGTGGGAGTGGCATTGAGCTTGATGAAGTTCAAGAAACTCCAATAGACATTACAGAGACACCTAGTCTAGACCCACAACCGATAATTCATAGTGATGAGCTATCTGTTGAACCTAAAACTACACCACCTCTTCGTAGGTCTGATAGGACACGCAACATTCCAGAGAGATACGGATTTCTCGTAAGTGAATCGAACGACGTGTTGCTCATTGACGATGACGAACCTATCAGTTATGAAGATGTTCTGAAAAGTTCAGAAAGGGACAAATGGCTTGAAGCCATGAAGTCGGAAATGGATTCCATGTACGAAAATCAAGTATGGGACTTGGTTAACCCACCTGAAGGGATTAAACCCATAGGGTGCAAGTGGGTTTTCAAGAAGAAAACCGACATGGAAGGTAATGTTGTTACCTTTAAGGCTAGATTAGTGGCAAAAGGATATCGTCAGAAACAAGGAATTGATTATGACGAAACCTATTCGCCAGTAGCTATGCTTAAATCCATTCGGATGCTCCTAGCCATAGCAGCTCATTATGATTATGAGATATGGCAAATGGATGTGAAAACAGCTTTCCTTAACGGAAACCTGCTTGAGGATGTATACATGATACAACCTGAAGGTTTCACATCGGTTGATAAAACCAAAGTATGCAAGCTTCGACGATCCATATATGGACTGAAGCAAGCATCTAGGAGCTGGAACATCCGTTTTGATGAGACAATCAAAAAGTTTGATTTCTCACAAAATCCTGACGAACCTTGTGTGTACAAGAAGGTTAGTGGGAGTGCAGTCGTATTCCTAGTATTATATGTCGATGACATCTTACTTATAGGAAACGATATATCAGTTTTACAGACAGTTAAGATTTGGTTGTCCAAAACTTTCTCCATGAAAGACCTAGGAGAAGCAACCTATATCCTTGGGATTAGAATCTATAGAGATAGATCAAAACGGTTGCTTGGTCTTTCGCAGTCTACATATATAGACCGAGTGCTAAAAAGGTTTAGCATGTCGGAATCCAAGAAAGGTTACCTTCCCATCAGGCATGGGATCAACCTTTCGAAGTCTATGTGTCCGCGCACAGAAGACGAGAGGATTATCATGAATAAGATTCCCTATGCATCCGCAATAGGATCTATCATGTATGCTATGTTATGTACTAGGCCCGATGTATCGTATGCTTTGAGCGTCACAAGCAGATACCAGTCGGATCCAGGAATGGATCATTGGGCGGCTGTTAAGACAATCCTTAAGTACTTAAGAAGAACTAAGGATGTATTTCTAATATATGGAGAAGGAGATTTGATAATACGTGGGTATACAGATGCCAGTTTCTAGACAGATAAGGATGACTCCAAATCGCAGTCTGGATACGTATTTACTTTGAATGGAGGCGCAGTAAGTTGGAAGAGTTCCAAACAAGACACCGTAGCGGATTCTACCACGGAAGCGGAGTATATCGCAGCTTCGGAAGCAGCAAAGGAAGCAGTTTGGATCAAGAAGTTTGTCTCAGAACTTGGTGTGGTTCCAACCATTGATGAAGCAGTGCCGGTTTACTGCGACAACAATGGAGCTATTGCACAAGCGAAGGAACCAAGGTCTCATCAACGATCCAAACACGTGCTTCGACGCTATCATCTGATCAGAGAGATTATAAGTAGGAATGACATACAAATTGAGAGAGTTCCCACTGAAAGGAACATAGCGGATCCTTTAACTAAAGCCTTGCCTCAAAGCAAGTTTGAGGGTCATGTTAGAGCCTGTGGTATTGGATACCGTAGCGATTGGCATTAGGCCAAGTGGGAGTTTGTTAGTGATATGAGAGAAGTGTCCTAAGGCAATCGCCTTATGATTGTAAACATTTATTTTAATAAATGATAATTCACTATTTGAGTATACATGTTTGTATTTGATTGGGATCTTAAACTCATATACTGAATGTCCCCATACAATTCACAGCATAAGAGAATTTGTGATGGGATCACAACTAGTGATTATCTCTAAATGTGCAAATGTGAATTGTTGGAAATATCCCTAGTCGATGAATTGATAAATACGGACACTATCAATTCTGTTGAGACTAGCATGGGTTATTCTCTATTCAGCTGATTCTCACTGGCTGGTGACATTGGGATGTCCGGAGATAAACATGGATGCTAGTTAAGGGAACTAGTTCATTGGAGTGACTAGCTGTAAGACTTCATATGGGAATCTACATGTAGATATGTCAATGAAGATCTTACTGCGGCTTAAGTGCGATGTTCCTTTGACTTGCGGTGTTCAAGTCATCTTGGTCATGGAGACTTATACTTTGACATCTTAAGCAAGCATCTCCAAGGAGGTGTGGACCCAGGATGATCGGGTATAAGCCGAAGTGCCCGAAGATGTTTGAACAGCCTACAAAGGATTCACCACTCCTTGCGAGAAGATGTATACCCAGGCCTATCGTCGGATTGTTACTCAAAGCCTCTGGCCAGAGCATATCATGTTAAGAGTGCGAGTCTCTTAAATACATGAAAGTAATTAGAAATCCAAAGGACGAGAAAGACACTACTTGAGCTAGGTGTGACGTAGTCAGCCTAGTGGGGACTGACACCATTGACCGTGTCCTGAACCAAGTGGGTATAAGGTGGTGAAGGGAATGGGGCACGATTCATTAGAGCTGCTGAAGGGTTTCAGAATAATTTCTTCTGAGGTCAAACCGTTGATCTTTCGATTAATTGGGGATCATGATGTACTACTAGGTGCCACTCATGATCGTTCTATAATTAGTTAAATTATAGACGGCCAACATAAATCGAAAGCCTATTTAGTCACACGCACTACGAGTAATCCGAGGGATTTAAAACGAGTTGAAAATTGGATTTTCCGATCAAGAGAAATAAGTCGAATCTGAGTTAGTCAGAGGCGCAATGGAAGCTAAAAATGGCTAAGTCTTTTGAAGGCTTTTTGGGCGAATTAAATGAGTTTAATTCGCGGCAGTTCGGGTTGGTTTGGCCGGCCAAAGAGGGTGTCAAAACCCCCTTTGGTGGCCGGCCACAATAAGAGGAGAAAACCAATAATTTTTGGTTTAATTAATAAAATAAATCTAGTGCGATTTATTTTATAAATTATGGATAAATAAATTTGTATAAAGAAATTTATATAGATAAAATTTATAGAAATTTATTCTTTTATGGAAGATTAAAATAATCCATGAATTGGTTTATTTTAATTTTATAAAATCAATTATGAATTGATTTTTCCATAACAAGAAAGTTTATAAATTTCTTATAAAAATTTATTCCATAATTTAAGAAGAATTAGTTTTATTATAAATTAGTTTATAATAAAGACTCGGTTTAAACGGAATAATTAATAAGAAAATTTATAAGATAAATTTCTTATAACTAATTTCGTTAATTCCGTTAATTCGGTTTAGAGGGAGACTTAGCAAAGGAGTTGCTACTATATAAAGGAATCAAAGGCTAGCCCTTATTCCCAATCAATTAATCAAGAGATTAATTACTCTCTCCCTCTCTCTCTTAATCTCTCCTCTCCTCCTCTTCTTCTTCCCTTAGGGCCGGCGCACCCTAGCTCCTCTAGGGCCGGCGCTCAACCAAATCCAAGAAGGTGAAGTTGTCGTGAGCATTGAAGAAGAAGGAGAACCCGAACACGAAGAAGAAGAAGTGGATAGCGACTCCTCTCTTCCCGGAATTCGATTCCGTTACTTCGTTGGTTAGTCTTCCGTTATTTTCTTTTATTCTTCTAGTTGTGCCTTCCGAGAATCTAGTAGTTCTCGTCGGCACAAAACTCGTGACTTTGCGAAGTCATCCCGAAGAGAACTCGGCGTGGACGCGAATAGAGGCGGAGCTTCCAAGGGACGCTACGGTTGGATCTCGTCCCTTACTTCGAGTTACGAGAGGTACTTGGTAAATTTGTTTACTTTTCCGCAAAGTTTTATTTTATGATTATGTCAACACAATGTAAGGTTGCATGCTAGATACGAAGTTAAAATAATTTAGGAAATTATTTTATGCAAACTCTTCCGCTGCACGTAAAAATTTTGAATTTTACGAACTCGTATCCTTGTCGACATGCACCCGGTCCCAACAAATACTCAGTCAGGAATGGAACATCTATCGATCGGCAGGGTAACACTTTAAAAGTCCTTGATTGGAAAACCTGCTCACAAGCCGCATTTGGAAAGCGAGAGCTCGAAGAAGGCTGAGGCCTTCTGGAGGTCGCAGATGAGGAAGGGGCTTTCCCCTTCGCGCTGCCCTCTGCGGGTTCTTTACCCTTTGATGATTTTCTAAAGATTGAATAAACAGATTTGATCAAGATAGGTAAACCAAATCATGACACCAATCAGAAGAATAAGATCCGATCAAATTGATCAAGACAAGGTAAGACCCAATCAGTGAACATAATCACGACACAATCAAGATAAGAATTTAACCAAAAAGCAACCAAGATTTGATCATAGAGTGATAATCATAGGGTAAGACGTTTGATAAAAGGTAAGACATGGCAAGATAGGTCACGGCCAAAGCAAGAGGTCACGACACAACATCAAAACATGGTTAGGCTCAAATACATAATCTATGAATTGATTCGAAAAGAGAACTAACCAAAGAGAACTTACTTAGGTGCCATGGAAGAAGTTCTTGAAGGTTGAGAATAAACTCCTTTCTGAACCTTGCGCAAGGGAGGATCGCAAGCTAGCAGTTGCTAACACCACCAACAGCAAGGAAAAGAGCTCTTGCGTAGAAGGAGATGACCGCACTCGCAGAGAAAATTGCACAGCAAGGAAGGAAGAGATCGCACGTGCAAGTGAGGAGGAAGAGGGTTTCGGTGCTGAGGGGTTATGGTCGGCTAGGGCTTAGGAGTAGAAAAGAATCGTGATTAAAACGGTTGGTGGATCGGTCCACCAACCAGACTTTAATGCATCTGAACGGATCACCGTTCGATCTGATACCGCCCAGACCGATCAGGCTCTGGCCTAATCGGACTGGCCTGGTCCTGATCGGTCGGGTGACCGATCAGGCAGGCTCCTGATCGATCAGCTGATCGATCAGGAAGCAAACAGTACGGTCGAATGAAATCCTGGAAGCCCCCTGATCGGTTTGTGGATCGATCACAATAGTGTGCTAGATCGGTCTGGGGACCGATCCAGGCTAGGCCAGAATGTGGAAGAAATCTCGCGAAGTTTCTGTGACCCCTCTGATCGGTCTGTGGACCGATCACTACCGAAAGGAGCCAGATCGGTCCGGGGACCGATCAGCCCTAAGCCTGATCGGTCCGGTGAACGATCAGGGTTCCTGATACTCCCTGATAGGATCTGAAACATTCAGTTTCAGATTTTCAGAATCTTTCCAACGAGATCTGATGAAGTTTATCGAACTTGGACATGATCTCATGACTAAAATTGATCCCTAAACAAGGATCAAAAGTCCTTATAGGTTTAACAATCACTTTGCTCCACCCAAGTGGAGTCAAACTCAATCAACAATCATCCAAGCAAATTCAATCAAGTTTTGTACCAAATTCATGTTTCCAATCAAGTTTCCTTGATTGGAATGTCCAAGTATGATCATGGAGCCAAATACACATATGTTATACATTGGATTTTCCCATACTTGGTCACCAAAGTGATTTTTATCTCGTCAACTTAATTTCTCAAGGGATGCAATGGCATTTTGAGAAATTTAGTTGATCCTAACATCTCATCCCATTTCTAACAAATAAAAATGTTTTGGTAAACCTTATAGTTTGTGTGAGATGTCCCCAAAGTTACCCATTGTATCCCAACAATTAGAACTTACCATGAAGGGTTTTGGATGCATTTTGAAATTTATGAAGCACGACACATTCCCAACTCCCTTCTCAAGAAGCTAAACTCATTTTCGGGGAGTGGTTTAGTGAAAATGTCAGTGAGGTTTGACTTGGACTCTACATGTGAGAGTACAATATCTCCCCTAGTAACATGATCCCTAATGAAGTGGTGACGCACTTCAATATGTTTGGTCCTAGAATGATGGACTGGATTCTTGGTGAGGTTAATTGTGCTAATGTTGTCACACAACACTTGCACGCTCTTGTAACTCAATCCATAGTCCTCTAAAGTGTGAATCATCCATAACAATTGTGATACACTCTCCCATAGCAATATATTCTGCCTCGGTCGTGGAGAGAGCAACACAATGTTGCTTCCGACTTGACCAACTAACTAAAGATGATCCTAGAAATTGGCAACCCCCACTCGTGCTTTTCCGATCCAACTTACATCCAGTGTAGTCGGAATCGGTATAGCCAATTAGATCAAATGATTCGGTATGGGGGTACCAAAGACCGACTCCTATTGTGCCTTTAAGATATCTCAAAATTCGCTTAACAGCGATTAAATGAGATTCCTTGGCACAGACTTGAAACCTAGCGCACATACCCACAGCGAAAAGAATGTCAGGTCGACTAGCTGTGAGGTATAATAGACTACCTATCATGCTTCGATATTGAGTCAAATCAACGGGTTTACCACTCTCATCATTGTCTAATCTTGTGTTTGTGGCCATGGGAGTGGTTACCTCTTTTGAATCACTCATATTGAATTTCCGAAGCATTTCTTGTGTGTATTTCGATTGGTGCACATGGATACCATCGCGAGTTTACTTGATTTCAAGTCCAAGGAAGAAAGTCAACTCTCCCACTAGACTCATTTCAAATTCACTTTCCATGTGTCCAATGAATTCATTTAAATAGCCCTTGTTGTTTGAGCCACAAATTATGTTATCGACATATACTTAGGCCATAAAAATATTGTCACCATCTCTTCGTAGAAATAGTGCAAGGTTTATTTGGCCTCTTACAAAGCCTTTTTCAATCAGAAAAGTTGACAACTGCTCATACCAAGCTCGGGGTGCTTGTTTAAGACCATAAAGTCCCTTTTTGAGCTTGAACACGTGGTTTGGGAATTCGATACTATCAAACCCCGGAGGTTGTTCGACATAGACCTCTTCTCTTATTAGACCATTTAGAAAGGTCGATTTGACATCCATTTGGTATAACTTGAAGCCACAATGTGCTGCAAATGCAAGCATCAATCGGATGGATTCTAATCGTGCCACGGGAGCATATGTCTCATCATAATCAAGGCCTTCAACTTGACTATAGCCCTTGGCTACTAAGCGTGCCTTGTTTCTAATGATTTCTCCCTTATGGTTCAATTTGTTCTTGAAGACCCATTTGGTTCCAATCATGGTGGTCTTCTTGGGTCTTGGGACTAAGTCCCAAACTTGACTCCTCTCGAATTGACCTAGTTCATCTTGCATTGCAATGATCCAATCGGGATCATTTAATGCTTCATCAATTTTTCTAGGTTCAATTTCGGAAATTAAGGCAACTTCATTAGCCTCATTCCTAAAGATTGATCTAGTTATAACCCCATGATGGATGTCTCCAACAATTTGGTCTTGGGGATGACTAGAGGCTAATCTAGTTTACCTTGGTGTTGGTGGTGCTTCTTGAATGGGTTCACTAGACATCAGCTCAGCCTCAGGGTCTGGCTGATCTATGGATTACCTAGGTTCACCGTCATCAGATTCATCACCATCAACTACATTTGGAGTTTCATTCAAACTTAGTCTCCTAAGTTCGAGTTGAACCTCATCTTCTGGCTGTCCATTGACTTTTGGAATTTCTTCAAAGACAACATCAGAGGACTCTTCAACCAGTCTAGACTTCTTGTTGTAGACTCGGTAAGCTTTGCTAACGAGGGAGTACCCGACTAGTATCCCTTCATCAGCCTTTGCCGTGAACTTTCCAAGGTGGTCCTTGGTGTTTAGGATGAACACCTTACAACCAAACACCCTAAGGTGTTTAACCGTAGGTGGTTTTCCAAACCAAAGCTCATGGGGAGTCTTTCCTAAAAACGTATAGATGAGGACCCGGTTTTGCACATAACAAGCTATATTTACAGCTTCAGCCCATAAGTAACTCGGTAGTGAGTACTCATTAAGCATGCTTCGTGCAGCCTCTTGTAAGACACGGTTCTTCCTCTCTACAACATCATTTTGTTGTGGTGTTCTAGGAGTGGAGAACTCATGCTTATAACCTCTATCTTGACAAAATTCTAAAAATCGTTGGTTTTGAAATTTACCTCTATGATCACTTCTAATTGTCTTAATGGTTGATGATTTTTCATTTTCAACTCTTCTACAAAAAGAAATGAAAACATCTAAGGTTTGGTCCTTATATTTTAAAAAGTAAGTCCATGTATATCTAGTAAAATCATCAATGATAACAAAGCAATACCTACTTTCATTCAATGATATGATAGTACTACAATCAAATAGATCCATGTGAAGTAAATCTAAAGCGGTAGATGTACTTACAATGCTTTTACCTTTATGAGCAGATTTTGTTTGCTTACCCATTTGACATGCATCACAAAGTTTATCCTTTTCATACTTGATGCTTGGTAAGCCATGAACTAATCCCTTGTTGGCTAACTTCCGGATGTTCTTCATGTTCACATGTGCAAGTCTCCGGTGCCAAAGGGTGGACTCTTCTTCTTTTGACATAAAACACTTAGCAGAAACATTAGTAGCACTTTTAAATGAAACTTGATAAATATTGTCTACTCTTGTTCCTACTAGTACCGTGTCCAAGGTGTCATGTTGTCTAACTAGACATTGACTTGGTTGAAAATCAATCGTGTAACCCGTGTCACACAATTGACTGACACTTAGGAGATTAAAAGTCATCCCCTTGACTAGAAGGACTTTTGAAATTCTAAGACATTCGGATATTTGAATGTCTCCTATTCCTATAACCTTAAGACTACCATTGTTACCAAATGAAACATTACCTCTACTTTTCTTGTGAAGTGTGGTAAACAATGATCTATCCCCGGTCATGTGTTTGGAGCACCCACTATCAACGAACCAAGTTGATAGATGCTCCCCCTCAATCATAACCTACACAATTCGAAAAATGGAAGATTTAGGTACCCAAACCTTGGGACCTAAAGCATCAACTAAACAAGACTTAGGCACTCATGTCTTGACAACTTTCTTTTGAACCTTGGGTGTCCTAGATTGTCTCATATCAGTCCTAGACATAAGAGACACAAATGAAGGTTCTTTGGGTCGGTAACCAATACCGGCCCTATTGTAAACTGTCCTTTGGGCATTCAAGATCATGTCTAGGGTCTTAGAGCTAGTTGAGAATTTCTCATGAATATTCTTGAGCTTCTCAACTTCACTCTTCAATGATTTATTTTCTTCTTTTAGTAAATCATCATGCAAATCATCTACATCCTCAACCTTAGAGGATTTCAAGTGTTCAACATCAAGTTTTAATGATTTAATTTCATCCTCTAACATTTCAACATGCAATAGCTCTATAACATTTTTCTAGTTCGGGAGAGGTTACCTCTTCATCATCCGAAGATGATGAAGCCGCGTTTGAGGTGTTGGAAGATTCATCACTGCTTTCCTCTCCAAGAGCCATGAGTGTCACATGCCTTGTGCTCTTCTCCTCCTTCTCTTCATCGGATGAGCTTGAGGAGGATTCATCCCAAGTGGCCTTCAATGTCTTCTTCTTCTTCTTTGATTTTTCTTCTTTCTTTTTGGATTTCTCCTCCTTCTTCTTTAGCTTTGGACATTCATTCTTGAAATGTCCTTTCCTACCACACTCATAGCAAGAGGCATTAGTCTTATCAAGTTTAGCTTCACTAGGATTACCTTTACCCTTGAAGCGTCGACCCCTTCGCATCATCCTTCTCACAAAATTCACCATCTCGAAGGATGAGGAGCTGCTGCCATCTTCCTCAGAATCGGACTCGGATTCGGAAGAGGATGAAGATGAAGAGACATCCTTCTCCTTCTTCTTCTCCTTGGGGCCTTTGTTAGCTATTTCATGCAATTCCAATTCACAAAACAAATCATCTAACTTAACAATGGATAAATCCTTGGATACTTTGTAGGCATCCACCATGGATGACCACAAAGCATTCCTTGGAAATGCTTTTAGCACATACCTCATAAGGTCGCGATTCTCGACCTTTTCATCAATCGAATGAAGCCCATTGAGGACTTCATTGAACCAGCTATGGAGCTCACTTACCGTTTCATTCTCCTTCATGGAGAGATTTTGAAGTTGATTGAGGAACAAGTCCCTCTTGGCGATTCTTGAATCTCGGGTGCCCTCGTGGAGTTCGATGAGCTTGTTCCACAAGTCCAGCAATTTCAGGATCAATCTCAAAGATTAATCCTATCAAACTTTCAGCCTTTCTAGCAATTCCAGCCTTTCCAGCCCCAAGAATCACCCATTCCTACTGAATTAGAGGCATTAGAGGAGATTGATCCTGATAGTTTTGAATTCAATTGCTGGAAAGGCTGAAAGTCTGAATAGGGCTGCTGCAATTGGTTGAGAGGCTGACATTGTGGCTGCCCTTGTTGGAATTGATAGTTTGGTTGCTGAAAATTTGAATAGGATTGCTGAAACATTTTGATCTTGCAGCCCTGTCACAAAACAAACAAGAAAAATGGCAGCAACCGTATACAAAAGATAAAGCAAAAGAAAATAGAATCAAATGATATGCCCAAAAACACACAAGCAAAAATCAAACAAATCAACTAGTTGCTTCCCCGGCAACGGCGCCAAAAATTTGATGGACCCGAAATGAACTAGGTTAAAGTTGTCACGAATTGTGGGACCATCAGATTTTAAAATATTTATAAAAAGCTGGAAACCCTTTTTGCAATCAAAATATGAAAACGTAGTAAAGGGGCCACATGTCGTATTTTTCTCGGGACTAGTTGAAGTTTGTTTGGTTCGAGCTCGTGTTTATGTGTCGTTTGTGAATTTGGGTTTCAAATAAAGATTTGGGTTTGGTTTCAATCTAAAATGGAAATGCAATGAAATTAAGGAAATTTAGCTCATGACTAAACCAAGTGATGGCAATGAATGATTCAACCAATTGACCACATAATCAATTAAAGCACTTAATCAATTTTGAAAGCCGATTCTGATTTCAAAGGCAAAACAAATGCTAAGCAATGAAGCAACAAATTCAACTCAAGACAGACCAATGCTAGCAATCTAGAACCGGACTGATACAAAAACCGTGCCAAGATTTCACTTGATTCTAAGTGCAAACAATTTAACAACCTTGATACCAAATGAAATTTTGATGTGCCACAAGAACGGATACTAAATGTAGAAATTTAATCTGATAAATTCCGACTTGGCACTGATCAATCAGCTTTGGAAATACATCCCTTAGAGAAGTGCTATGCATGGTTGAATGAAGGAAATCAGATCCGACACAAAGATTCAGAACAGTGAAGGCTGAAATTCAGAAATGAAAGAAGAAATTCTGATACAAATTGGATGCAAGTCAATTAAAGCTCCTGGTTTCAAGTGCTTAAGGTTAGCTTCCGAATTGATAAACTTAGAATTGCTGAGATGAAGTTGCCCAATTCAGAAATAACTACATGTAGAAATAGATTCAAAAATGTTGAATATAAAAAAAAAATTGCAGCAACAAGATGAATGCAGTAATGCCAAACTGAACGCAACACATTAACAAGCAAACCAAATGCTAAAACTCGCAAATCCACTTGCTAAAGTCGCTACTAACACTCAAAAGAAATATCAGAACTGATTCTCACCAATTCGCAATTCAGAAACTGAAATGAACTCTTGCAGAAATGGAATCAATAAGAAGGAATAGACTGATACATTACAAGCTAAGTAAAATGTAGCAATGAAACACAAATGCGAAGCAAGCTTAGGAATGCACTATCACACTAAGTGTTATTCTTCATTTCGGGAGTTAAACTGAACACAAATTGAATTCAATATAAACTGCAAAATCAGAAACTAAAGGAATTTACAGAAAAAAGGTTGATACGCAATGAACAAATTGAGCTAAAAATTCAGAATTAAAGCTGAATGAGAAACAAACTCGAACCTAATACATTAACACACTAAATGTGATCTCTAATTGCAGAAATTAAGCTGGACATAAATCGAATTGAATGAAACTACAGAAATCAGAAATCAAATGGAAAAACAGGGCTGACACTAAAGTTTCAACTGATACGCAAACATGAAGCAAGAGATATACTGAAATAAAAAGCAATTATCCACTAAACACATTCCCTAGCTATTATACTTGCAGAAAATAAACCTAACTTAAGCAAAACAATCAGAAACTGAAACTAAGCAATCTGATATGAAATTCAGAAACAGAAATGAGATTACAGCTAATAACCGAAATTAACTAAGCCTCAATCTCTCATCTCAGCTCAAGAAATCCTTGCTGTCACTCAAGGATGAGCCTCGAATTGAGAAGGAAACGATCCATACAAGAAAACGAATCATCTGATACAAGATTCAGAAATGAAATGGCAGAAACGAAATCTACTGCTAATAACTAAAAATTCGCCAATTAAGCTAAGCCTCAATCCAAATTCTTGCTGTCACTCAAGGATGAGCCTTGAATTGAGGTGGTCACGCCTTCAAACGAAGAAATTGAAGAAACGATGAAGAAAATCGCTAAACTACTGAAGAAGACGAGCTGCGGCGAGGAAGACGCGACGAGGAGAAGCTGCGGCCAAATTTTGATTAAATAGTTAGCAATGGACGGCCCAGATTTCTTTACATAAATCCAACGGCTGATCTTGCTCTGATTTGAGCCAAACTTTGAGGATGTTGATCAGGGGTCAGGATCTGCCTCGTGGTAGCTCGGATCCTCCAGATGTGCAACGGATGGTCCAGATCAACCTAATATTTGAATGGACGATCTAGAACCCTCCGAGCTTGATCCAACGGTTGATTGAGCTCTGATTGGGATGAAACCTTCAGATCTTGATCAGAGTGCTTGATCAACCCTAACCCTAGCTCGGATTGCTTCAGATGGTCCGGATGGCTCAGATCTAGCCACTTTTGAATCGGACGGCCCGGATTAATCCTAAGCTTGATAACTCGATCCGGGTCACTTCCGACTCAAGTTTGACCCAATATTCCCTAGGTCCATGAATCTTTCATGCCTACAAAAATAGATCAAAAATTTAGTGGCCAAATAATCCAAATATATGCAATTTTGCAATTAAGTCCAAAATAAGAGGAAGTCCTAAAACCTAGGGAAAAATCACAATTAAGCAAGTAAAACATGGGTCAAACATGGATTTTACCAATTAAAATAATCAACAAAATGATACTTATCAATAACCCTCCAAGTTAGGAATTTTCACCTAGCCCTCCAAGCTAGGACTTTTCACCCACCTCTTCCGAATTAGGACTTTTCCAACACCTAGCCCTCCAAGCTAGGATTTTCCAAACCATGCCTAATCCCCGATCAGGACTTAACCATAATCATAATCATCCACCTAAACTAAAATCGGTGTCAACACTAAAACAACAATCAGGGTCAGACTGCATCAACACGCATCTGAGGGACGAGGCCTAAAGTCGAAGAGGGCTTGAAGGCAACAAATCGAGGCTGCTGGAGCAGGAGCGATGAGCCGAGGGATGCGGACTTCAAGGCATGCGTGAAGGATGGCATGGAGGCAAGCCAAGGGCTTGTGTGCGCATTTGAGGGACGGGAGCCGAAGACTAAGAGGGCGCGAAGGCAACAGATCGAGGCTACTAAATGAAGAGTCAACCAGGTCGTGAGGGTTCAAGTGCTGAGTGAATTGTACTCGGGAAATCCTAGGGTTGAGTGCTGAGGGAAATATACTCGGGAAGGGGAAACCTTAGGTGTAGAAGTGGATCAGTCGACTGGTGCCAGGGCAGTCGACTGGTGCCAGGGCAGTCGATTGGTGAACACCACAGAAAGATCAGTCGACTGGTAATGGACCAGTCGACTGGTTATCAGTCGACTGCCCCTGGAGCAGTCGACTAGTGTGGCTGGAAATTCGAATGTTAGGCTTGCAACGGTCGAATTTAGGTGGGATCAATCGACTGGTAGTGAGTTTCTTAGCCTTGAGCACTATTTAAAGGGGCTCGGTTTTGGCTGAGAGTTCTTGGCGAAACTTGCTTGGTTAAAGCTGGTTAGTAGCCTACAGTGCTCAGAAGTGTTGTTCGGGTTGTGGTGAGGTTTCTCCACCCATAAGGAGCTACACGAGTTAGCCGAGGGCATCCGGAGTGTCATCTACCGATGGATCAGGATCGTCCACCTTATCGACAGCCGTGGAGTAGGAGCATCATCTCCGAGTCACGTAAAGGTTTGGTGTTAGCGTTTGTTTTATTCGTGCTATTATTGTTTCCGCTTGCGCACGCTAACATCGTAGGAAGAAGAATTGAGACAAAGCTATTCACCCCCTCTATAGCTTAACGGTAAGATCTTAACAAGTGGTATCAGAGTGAGGTTCGCTCATCTACAGACTAATCGCCGGGAGAACAAAAAGCTAGAGAAAATGGCGCTCGAAGAATGATTATGGGATGACATCAACATTCCACCTTACGACCGAGAGAGTTTTGATTATTGGAGGATGCGAATAGAAGTATGGTTCAATATGGATTGGGAGCAAATGATCACACTAAAATATCCATTTGAAGCCCCGAAGGATAAGCATGGGAAGAAGCTCCGACCAAGATATTAGACCAGGGAGCAACAAACTCAATCGAAGGCAAATGAGAAGATAATTTCAATATTACTTGAGGTTTTGCCTAATGATATAATTAGTAATGTAGGACAATACAAAATGCTCATGAGCTATGGAGCAAGATGGTAGCGTTACATCAAAATTCTACACAAGCTCAAGTAGTAGAAGAGCCGGAAGAAGTGAGCTTAATGATCCAAGAAGAGGAAAAGGACAAATCGGATGGGGAAACAAGCTCAACATCCGAAGAGGAGAAGAAAAAGGAAAGAGATTCATCCATCTCTTCAAGTGAAGTGGCACAAGGAATTGAACAATCATCCACTTCATCAAAGGGTGAAGAAGAGGTCTCCACTTCAAGGATTGAGGGGGAGGAGAGACCATCCTCAATGTCGGAGCAAGAAGAAGCTTCCACCTCCACCAAAGCAAAGTCAAAGGAGCACATAATTTGCTTTGGGTGCAATCAAAAGGGACACTACAAGGACAAGTGTCCATTGGGTAAGAAAAAGGAGGTAAACCCTAAACTCAATTCAAATAGTTTGAAAACTAACATGAGTTGTAAGGATGGAGCAAAGAAGGATAAGAGACATGTAAGGTGCTTTACGTGTTGAGAGCTAGGGCACTATCACACCAAATGCTCAAGGAAAGGAGAACTCAAGAAATTGGAGCATTTAAGGAAATGAGAGAAAAGGAGAAGAAGAGAAGGTCACATCAAGGGGGAGGTACAAGGGTAAGGGAGGTAATCCCTAACTTTATATTTAAATGTAATTCAAATTTAAACTCCTTCATGCATGTTAGAAATAATAACAATTATTTACCCATGCATAACTTCAGATTTAAATATCATGATAGGAGTAGGGTTAATATTGTAGATCAAAACCCTAGGAAAATCAAGCATCATGATAAATCCAAGACCATTAGACCTAAGAACTAAGGCATTAACCCCATGAAGGGGAGACACATGTCTAAGATGGGTAGGTCTAGGGATGTCCAAGGTGGACATGTTGATTCTAGGTTTAAGAACCTAGAAAGGAAAAAATTAAGCTTTAAGGGCAAAGCTTGATAAATTAGAAAAGACTCTAGATAGATTCACTATTGAATCTAAGGTTTAGGTATGGGGTTGGGTAGTCAAGAACCCAACAATGATAGATCGGGGTTAGGATACCGGTCTAAGATCTCCAATGCCAATGAAAAGAAATAATCTAGGGTAGCATATAATTATGGCAAGGAAGAAAAATCCAAGAATGGCAAGGGGATGTCATTAAAAGGAAAGAAAAAGGTCTTAACTAAGGACAATGGGTCCAAAGTTAAGAAGATTAGGTTTGTAGTCAAGAGTTACCGGAGGTACACCGGTGTGACCTTGTGTTTGTGAATAAGTCACCTAGGGAGGTGGCTAAGGCTAAGAGCTCAAGGGGGAGCTCTAGGAGCCAAGTTGAGACTCATGGTTTATGGATCCCGGGAGGATTCCTCTCGGAAGTCTAGATGGGTCATGAAGTATGCCAAGGGAATTAGAGACAAACTTGAGTCTCAATTCATGGGTTTTGGCACATTGGATTTGTGTATAATGCCTGGAAATATGACATTGGGGTCATATAGCATGAAAGTTGGTTAAATTCCATATAAATCAATACTAGGGATGCATTGTGGTTTGTTTTGGGCAAAGACATCAAGAGGAGGTCAAAACTAGGACTTTAGGTCAAGGTTCAATTGAACCATTTAGCTAGTTTTAAGTTTTGTGTCAATCTTGGGAATGGTGATAGATACATTTTTGAGTGTATTTTTTCCAAGTAGATATGGGTACCACAAATCTCTCCACAAAATTTGGGAATTTTTGGAGATCTGTGAAATTTCTGGTACATTTCTGAAATTGGGTCAGAAATGTTGAAAATTGGTTCTTCAGAGTATCAGTCGACTGGTAGATGGGGTAGTCGACTAATGTTGGTTGAAATGGTTTTTCAGCAATTGGAAGGTGTTCAAATGATGTAAAACAAGTGTGTAATCTTATGGGGGGTCAGTACACTGTGGTTATGATCATTAGGGGGTTTAAGGATCCAATAAGAGGGAAATTGTTGAAGTCTTTTTGATGTGTGGCAAAGGGGGAGAGGTGTTGGGTTTAAGTGGGAAATCAAATATGCCTTTGCAAGAAATCCTAGGTCCAGGGGGAGCTTAGGTAGAGGGGGAGCATTGTTGCTCATTTGGTGGCATAAGGGGAACCTTGGAGAGGTTCTTAAAAAGCCTTTGTAAGTCCAATGTAAGGGAAGCCTTGGAGAGGTTTTAAAAAATCCGTTTTGGTAAAATTCCTAACTCTTGGGAAGGTTAGGTGTGGGGATGCCTTGTGATAGGATCCATGCATGTGTGCACTGTATTTGCTATTTGTTTTCCCTAACTTAAACGTATTGCCAAACATCAAAAAGGGAGAGATTGTTGGGGCAATCTATGGTCCGGAGTGACCATGTGTTTTGATGTTTGGGCAAAGGGTTTAAGTTAGGTTCACCCTTGTATTTAATATGTGTATGTGAGTGTGCAAGTTTGCAGGATACACATAGACTTGGTTGGACGACTTCGGGTACGGTGAAGGGTAGCATGAAGGCAAGCCGTGGCCTTATGTGCGCATCCGAGGGACCATGGACAAAGCAGGGACGATGAGCCGAGGGAAGTGGATTTCGAGGCATACGTGAAGGATGGCATGGAAGCAAGCCGAGGGCTTGTGTGTGCATCTGAGGGACGAGGGCCAAAGTCGAAGAGGGCTTGAAGGCAACAGATCGAGGCTGCTAGAGTAGGAGCGATGAGCCGAGGGATGCGGACTTTAAGGCATGCGTGAAGGATGACATGGAGGCAAGCTGAGGGCTTGTGTGCGCATATGAGGGACGAGTGCCGAAGACTAAGAGGGCGCGAAGGCAACAGATCGAGGCTGCTGAATGAAGAGTCAATCAGGTCGTGAGGGTTCGATGCTGAGTGAATTGTACTCGGGAAATCCTAGGGTTGAGTGCTGAAGGAAATGTACTCGGGAAGGGGAAACCTTAGGTGTAGAAGTGGATCAGTCGACTGGTGCCAGGGCAGTCGACTAGTGAACACCACAAAAAGATTAGTCGACTGGTAATGGACCAGTCGACTGATCACCAGTCAAATTTAGGTGGGATCAGTTAACTGGTAATGGACCAGCCAACTGGTAGCGAGTTTCTCAACCTTGAGCACTATTTAAAGGGGCTCGATTTTGGCTGAGAGTTTTTGGCGAAACTTGCTTGGTTAAAGCTGGTTAGTAGCCTACAGTGCTCAGAAGTGTTGTTCGGGTTGTGGTGAGGTTTCTCCACCCACAAGGAGCTACACGAGTTAGCCGGAGGGCATCCGGGGAGTTATTTACCGACGGATCGGGATTGTCCACTTACGAACAGCCGTGGAGTAGGAGCATCATTTCCGAACCACGTAAAGGTTTGATGTTAGCATTTGTTTTATTCGTGCTATTATTGTTTCCGCTTGCGCACGCCAACATCGTAGGAAGAAGAATCGAGAAAAAACTATTCACCCCCTCTAGCCTAACGGTAAGATCCTAACATCTTCTTCTTCTTTATTGACCTTAGATGATGATGTTGAAGCTTTTCTTTGATCCGATGTCAATGCCAAATTTTGCTCCCCCTCAATCCTTGAAGTGAAGTCTTCTTGAACTTTATCCTCGGATGTTGAGCATCTCTCAACTTTCGAATCTTCTTCCTCTGATGAATCTCCCTCTTTGGATTTGTCTTGATTTGGTACAGTGGAGGGATCCTCATAAAGCTTTGCCAATTTACTCTAAAGCTCTTTGGCATCTTGAAATTCTTTAATTTTGTCCAAGATGGCGCTTGGCAATAGATTGACCAATACTTTGGTCACTTTGTCGTTGGTCTCGCATCTCTTGATTTGCTCCTTATTCCATTTGCTTTTCTTGAGGAGCTTTCCTTTGGTGCTTGTTGGAGCTTCAAAACCCTCCATTAGAGCAAACTATTGCTCTATCTCCATCATGGAGAAAATTTCAATCTTTGACTTCCAAAGATCGAAATTTACTTTGTCGAATGGTAGAGGTGCCCGAGTGTCGTAGCCAAACTCCATTTTTTTTTTTTGAATTTAACCCTCTTGATGATAGCTTCTTGAAATTAGGGTTTCTTCAAACTTCTTCTTATTCCTCTAGCTCTTGCTCTCTTGGCGATGAGTCCAAAGAAGAGCAATCTCGCTCTGATACCACTTGTTGGGACCGGTAGGAGAGCTAGAGGGAGGTGATTAGCTCGATTTGCTTGTACAAGATTTGTCGCCGCGGAAACTCCAAGCAATGCTAACACTCAAGGATTTACTTGGTTATCCACCTCCTTGAGGTGACTAATCCAAGGATCCACTCTCCTCACTCTCTCATACACTATGAAAGATCTCCTTCTTGAGGTGGAAAAACCTCTTATAAGCTTACAAGAAGAATACAATAAGAGGAAGCAAATACAATAGGAATTCTTACAAGATTTACAACAATGAGCTCTCTTTTCTTTCCTTGCTTTCTTCAAGCTTGAGATCGCCTCTAGAACTTTGGAAGTGCAGCAACACTATGCCCTAAAGCTTTTCTTGAAATGGCGAGGAAGGAGGAGGAGAAGTGCGCGAGCCCCTGTCGAGCGATGCCGCTTCAAACCTACGTGAAAATCCTATATACCTGACGCCTAGGGTTTCCTAATCGATTACCACGTCAAACTTAGCCGTTCAACAGCTATTTTTGAAGCTTAATTGATTAGCCAATCGATTAAGAACAACCTTAATCAATTACTGAATCGATTCAACACATTTCTGTGCTCTCGCATAATACTACCGTAATCGATCGCCCAATCAATTATCGGACCTCTTAATCGATTGATCAATCGATTAAGAGACAGCTGAATCAATTGCCCAATCGATTCAGCCACCTTCTGTTCTCGCAACTTATTTCTACCAATCGATTACCCAATCGATCCACACCTTTCTTAATCGATTACCCAATCGATCAAGAAGGCTTCTGTTTGCGAGAAACCAAACTTAAATCGATTACCCAATCGATTGAGTCTAACCCTAACTTGTGTGCACAAGTCTAAGGTTCCCTTGCCTAACCTTGGTCAACCGTGACTTGTTACGACCTCCCTACCAAGTGTCTGGTCAACCCCTTTGACGAACCTGGATTTCTCCTGCCTAGCTCCCAGCTAGGACTTAACCTGATTCTCAACCAGGTTTGCCTGACCCTCGAGTTAGGTCTAGTCTCTCGGTAGACTTCCACCTTGCCAGCGTGCGATCTCCCCGATCTACCTGGACTTCTTTTCCCATGTCAGCTTGCGATCTCCCCGATCCACCTGGATTTCACCTAGTCCCACTAGGTCTTTTCCCAGTCAACCTTGATCCACTTGACTCACACGATATTCAAATACCATGTGATATTCAAATATCATTATCAAACATCGAAACATCCAACTTTAAGCTTACCAAGCTTACCAGACATAAGCTCACCCGAGCATAGTCAAACTAGGTCAACTCTAACCTAACAAAGATTGCACCAACACTTATATCGGGCCCAATGGGCCCAATATTTGATTTTTTTTCTCGATTCTTCGTTATTAAATTTTAATACCTCGGAGAAGTCCAAATAAACAATGTATAGCATATTTGATCTCCTTGTAACCTTAGAAATCCACAAGAACTGAAATTTTTGCTATCGGAGCTCTCTAAGTCAAATCAATGGGTTTTGACCAAAATCCACTGATTGACCTAGAGAGCTCTGATTTCACAAATTTGAGTTCCCGTGGATTTTTGAGGTTACAAGGAGTTCAAATATGCTATCCATTGTTTATTTGGATTTCTCCAAGATGTTAAAATGTAATAACAAAGAATCAAGAAAATGAATCTAATATTGGGCCCTTTGGGCCTCATATGAATTATATCAGGCCCACGTTGGGCCTGATATGATCTTTTAGTTTTAATTTAATGAAAAATATTTTAATTAATTTAAATATTTATATTCAAATATAGATCTAAAAAGCATACAGGTTTCAACTCATTTAAACCATTTGATGATAAAATTTTATTTCATTTTATTTTTCTTTTAATTTTTAAAATTTGTTTTCGAAAAAAAACTCGAGTCAAAATTCAAAAAGTAGAGAACTTCAAGAACAATACAAATATAGCATCGGTTAAATGATCTGCCACTGGACGAAACTGGTTGGAGATCTCCCGTAGCCCCAACTGGTCGACGAACAACTTTTATATCTGATCCACGTTGAGCCTGATATAAAAAATATCAAGGTCACGTTGGGCATGATATTTTTCCTATGTTATGCATGTATTCATCTAAAAGAAAAAAGAAATAGAAGTGGAAAGAGAAAGAAATGCATGAAAAAAAAGGAGGAATGAGAAGAGAGGAGAAGAAAGAGAAATAGTTTGCGTGCATAAGAGAGAAAGGAAAGGAAAAAGTGATTGCATTAGTTAGATTTGGCATAAGGGTAAAATGGAAAGAGTACTGAAAAAATGTGTCTTTTGGTAAACATCAAAGTAGCGTATGTCTTTTGGTTAATTCGAAAAATTACATGCGCTTTTTGATAAAATACCGTTTATTTTTAGAAACTAAAAAAAATATTGTCTTTTTTTTTTTAATTTTGAGTTTGGTATTTCAAACGGAATCAAAATTTATGGTTGTCCAAAGTTATAATACAAATTTAGCAGTTATTATTTAATCATGGAATAACGTATAATATATCAAATTGCGAACTTTTTTTTTTACGTTTCATGATTCAATTTTAATTAAATGCTATGGTTTTCCTAATTTTAAGTTTGTAATAATGTTATTATTTGTCTTTGTGTTGTTGAATTTAAAAATTAATAACAACATGGGTGATTTAAATTTTAAAAAATTATAATTTTTTTATTGTTCGATTTTTAAACTAGATATGATTTGATATATTATGATTTGATTCAATTTTAATTAAAATTTTTATATTTTAAAAAAAATCAATAACATTGTCTTGTTAATAATTAAAAATTAGGAAATAATTTTCGAAAATCAATAATACTTTAGTTGCAAATCGAAAATCATCAACTAGAATTGAAAATCAGCATCAATGTTTTGTTGAGTTTGTTGTTAAAAATTAAAAATCAATAACAATAATGTGTTATCAAAAATAAAAAAATAATGTCTTATTAAAATTAGAAAATCAATAATTCTTTGTTATTGTAACAATATTGTATTGCTAAAAATCTAAAATTAACAATAATGTATTATTGCTACTGTTGCACATGTCACAATAGGGTGTTCCTTTTTTTAATTTTTTTTCTCACTATGTAATTTTTTCTTTCTCTCTTTATTTTCGGCAATTTACCAAAAGGCGCACCCAAAAATAGGTATTTACCAAAAGGCGTCCCATGGTTTCAATGTTACCAAAGGGCGCACATATTTTAGTAAACTTCCTCTTATACCCCTACTGTCAATCAAGTACTGCATGCAATTCTCTTTCCCTTTCTCTTTCTCTTTGTCAGTAACGAATTTCGAGATGGACGTACGTACCTTTCTCAAAAAGATGTTCCTTTATACTTTGATAATAATATTATGGAACCTTTCTCAAAACAAAAAAATATTAAAATTAATTAAAATATTTTTATTAAATAAAAACTAAAAGAACATTTCAGCCGCCCACGTTGGGCCTGAAATGATTCCATTTCAGGCCCTTTCCATTTCAGGCCCAACGTGCCCAATATTAAGGGTCTTTTCTCGATTCTTTGTTATTACATTTTAACACCTCGGAGAAGTCCAATTAAATAATGGATAGCAAATTTGAACTCCTTGTAACCTCAGAAATCCACAGGAACTGAAATTTTTACAATCGGAGCTCTCTAGGTCAATCAGTGACCTTTTGGAGTCATTGGGGCCTGAAATGGAAACATTTCAGGCCCAACGTGGGCCTGAAATCTTTCCATTTCAGGCCCCAATGACTCCAAAAGGCCACTGATTGACCTAGAGAGCTCCGATTGTAAAAATTTCAGTTCCTGTGGATTTCTGAGGTTACAAGGAGTTCAAATTTGCTATCCATTGTTTATTTGGACTTCTCCAAGGTATTAAAATGTAATAATGAAGAACCGAGAAAACATCACGTTGGGCCTGAAATGGGCACGTTGGGCCTGAAATGGAAACATTTCAGGCCCACATTGGGCCTGAAATGGAACCATTTCAGGCCCACATTGGGCCTGAAATGGAATCATTTCAGGCCCAACGTGGGCCTGAAATGGTTCCATTTCAGTCCCAATGACCCTAAAAGGCCTAATGTGTCAAAATTCACTATTTGACCTAGAGAGCTCCGATTGTAAAAATTTCAGTTCCTGTGGATTTCTGAGGTTACAAGGAGTTCAAATTTGCTATCCATTATTCATTTGGACTTCTACGAGGTATTAAAATGTAATAATGAAGAACCGAGAAGAAATCACACATTAGGCCTTTTAGGGTCATTGGGCCTGAAATGGTTGGACACCTATTGCATTGGTGATATCTAATATATAGATGTTTGGACACCTAAAATATCATCTCCTACCTCTGACCTCTCTATTCATATGAAATTTTCAGAAATCCAGATATGGGAGGTCCATCAGAGAGTTTTGACCAAAACTCACTGATATTTCTAAACTTCTCCTATTTGATTGGTGATATCTAATATATAGATGGTTGGACACCTAAAACATCATCTCCTACCTCTAACCTCCTCTCTATTCATATGGAATTTTCAGAAATCCAGATATGGGAGGTCCATCAGTGGGTTTTGGTCAAAACTCACTGATATTTCTAAACTACTCCTATTTCATTGATGATATCTAATATATAGATGTTTGGACACCTAAAACATCATCTCCTACCTCTAACCTCTCTATTCATATGGAATTTTCAGAAATCCAGATATGGGAGGTCCATCAGTGGGTTTTGGTCAAAATTCACTGATATTTCTAAACTACTCCTATTTGATTGGTGATATCTAATATATAGATGTTTGGACACCTAAAACATCATCTCCTACCTCTAACCTCTCTATTCATATGGAATTTTCAGAAATCCAGATATGGGAGATCCATCAGTGAGTTTTGACCAAAACCCACTGATATTTCTAAACTACTCCTATTTGATTGGTGATATCTAATATATAGATGGTTGGACACCTAAAACATCATCTCCTACCTCTAACCTCTCTATTCATATGGAATTTTCAGAAATCCAGATATGGGAGGTCCATCAGTGGGTTTTGGTCAAAACTCACTGATATTTCTAAACTACTCCTATTTGATTGGTGATATCTAATATATAGATGGTTGGACACCTAAAGCATCATCTCCTACCTCTAACCTCTCTATTCATATGGAATTTTCAGAAATCCAGATATGGGAGGTCCATCAGTGGGTTTTGGTCAAAACTCACTGATATTTCTAAACTACTCCTATTTCATTGATGATATCTAATATATAGATGTTTGGACACCTAAAACATCATCTCCTACCTCTAACCTCTCTATTCATATGGAATTTTCAGAAATCCAGATATGGGAGGTCCATCAGTGGGTTTTGGTCAAAACTCACTGATATTTCTAAACTACTACTATTTGATTGGTGATATCTAATATATAGATGTTTGGACACCTAAAACATCATCTCCTACCTCTAACCTCTCTATTCATATGGAATTTTCAGAAATCCAGATATGGGAGATCCATCAGTGAGTTTTGACCAAAACCCACTGATATTTCTAAACTACTCCTATTTGATTGGTGATATCTAATATATAGATGGTTGGACACCTAAAACATCATCTCCTACCTCTAACCTCTCTATTCATATGGAATTTTCAGAAATCCAGATATGGGAGGTCCATCAGTGGGTTTTGGTCAAAACTCACTGATATTTCTAAACTACTCCTATTTGATTGGTGATATCTAATATATAGATGTTTGGACACCTAAAACATCATCTCCTACCTCTAACCTCTCTATTCATATGTAATTTTCAGAAATCTAGATATGGGAGATCCATCAGTGAGTTTTGACCAAAACCCACTGATATTTCTGAAAACCCACTGAGTTTTGACCAAAACCCACTGATGGACCTCCCATATCTGGATTTCTGAAAATTCCATATGAATAGAGAGGTTAGAGGTAGGAGATGATGTTTTAGGTGTCCAAACATCTATATATTAGATATCACCAATCAAATAGGAGTAGTTTAGAAATATCAGTGAGTTTTGACCAAAACCCACTGATGGACCTCCCATATCTGGATTTCTGAAAATTCCATATGAATAGAGAGGTTAGAGGTAGGAGATGATGTTTTAGGTGTCCAAACATCTATATATTAGATATCACCAATCAAATAGGAGTAGTTTAGAAATATCAGTGGGTTTTGGTCAAAACTCACTGATGGACCTCCCATATCTGGATTTCTGAAAATTCCATATGAATAGAGAGGTTAGAGGTAGGAGATGATGTTTTAGGTGTCCAACCATCTATATATTAGATATCACCAATCAAATAGGAGTAGTTTAGAAATATCAGTGAGTTTTGACCAAAACCCACTGATGGACCTCCCATATCTGGATTTCTGAAAATTCCATATGAATAGAGAGGTTAGAGGTAGGAGATGATGTTTTAGGTGTCCAACCATCTATATATTAGATATCACCAATCAAATAGGAGTAGTTTAGAAATATCAGTGGGTTTTGGTCAAAACTCACTGATGGATCTCCCATATCTGGATTTCTGAAAATTCCATATGAATAGAGAGGTTAGAGGTAGGAGATGATGTTTTAGGTGTCCAAACATCTATATATTAGATATCACCAATCAAATAGGAGTAGTTTAGAAATATCAGTGAGTTTTGACCAAAACCCACTGATGGACCTCCCATATCTGGATTTCTGAAAATTCCATATGAATAGAGAGGTTAGAGGTAGGAGATGATGTTTTAGGTGTCCAATCATCTATATATTAGATATCATCAATGAAATAGGAGTAGTTTAGAAATATCAGTGAGTTTTGACCAAAACCCACTGATGGACCTCCCATATCTGGATTTCTGAAAATTCCATATGAATAGAGAGGTTAGAGGTAGGAGATGATGTTTTAGGTGTCCAACCATCTATATATTAGATATCACCAATCAAATAGGAGTAGTTTAGAAATATCAGTGAGTTTTGGTCAAAACTCTCTGATGGACCTCCCATATCTGGATTTCTGAAAATTTCATATGAATAGAGAGGTCAGAGGTAGGAGATGATATTTTAGGTGTCCAAACATCTATATATTAGATATCACCAATGCAATAGGTGTCCAACCATTTCAGGCCCAATGACCCTAAAAGGCCTAATGTGTGATTTCTTCTCGGTTCTTCATTATTACATTTTAATACCTTGTAGAAGTCCAAATGAATAATGGATAGCAAATTTGAACTCCTTGTAACCTCAGAAATCCACAGGAACTGAAATTTTTACAATCGGAGCTCTCTAGGTCAAATAGTGAATTTTGACACATTAGGCCTTTTAGGGTCATTGGGACTGAAATGGAACCATTTCAGGTCCACGTTGGGCCTGAAATGATTCCATTTCAGGCCCAACGTGGGCCTGAAATGGTTCCATTTCAGGCCCAATGTGGGCCTGAAATGTTTCCATTTCAGGCCCAACGTGCCCATTTCAGGCCCAACGTGATGTTTTCTCGGTTCTTCATTATTACATTTTAATACCTCGGAGAAGTCCAAATAAACAATGGATAGCAAATTTGAACTCCTTGTAACCTCAGAAATCCACAGGAACTGAAATTTTTACAATCGGAGCTCTCTAGGTCAATCAGTGGCCTTTTGGAGTCATTGGGGCCTGAAATGGAAACATTTCAGGCCCCACATGGGCCTGAAATCTTTCCATTTCAGGCCCCAATGACTCCAAAAGGCCACTGATTGACCTAGAGAGCTCCGATTGTAAAAATTTCAGTTCCTGTGGATTTCTGAGGTTACAAGGAGTTCAAATTTGCTATCCATTATTTATTTGGACTTCTCCGAGGTGTTAAAATGTAATAACAAAGAATCGAGAAAAGACCCTTAATATTGGGCACGTTGGGCCTGAAATGGAAACATTTCAGGCCCACGTTGGGCCTGAAATGGAATCATTTCAGGCCCAACGTGGGCGGCTGAAATGTTCTTTTAGTTTTTATTTAATAAAAATATTTTAATTAATTTTAATATTTTTTTGTTTTGAGAAAGGTTCCATAATATTATTATCAAAATATAAAGGAACATCTTTTTGAGAAAGGTACGTACGTCCATCTCGAAATTCGTTACTGACAAAGAGAAAGAGAAAGGGAAAGAGAATTGCATGCAGTACTTGATTGACAGTAGGGGTATAAGAGGAAGTTTACTAAAATATGTGCGCCCTTTGGTAACATTGAAACCATGGGACGCCTTTTGGTAAATACCCATTTTTGGGTGCGCCTTTTGGTAAATTGCCGCTTTATTTTTATATGTAATAAAAAAGTTTCTCTTTCCTCTTCTCATTCTCTTTCCTTTTTTTCAACGTTACATTAACCATGCGTTGTTGGTTTTGAAAACTAATTGATTTTCAAAAATGCTCACACTGTGTCAATTGATTTTCAATTGAACAATACTGTGTTGATTTTCAATTAATTTCTGAAAACTAATTGAGTTTTAAAAATACTGTGTTGTTATCAGAAAACAGAACATTAATCCCATGTGATATTAATCACAATGAGACGTTGGACACAGTTATCTAAACTAGCATTTATTTTTGCCATTTAGCCGTTGGCTTGTATAGAGTATATATATAGTCTTACCAAGGCCTTTGTATGTAAGGTTCCTCTGCTCTATAAAACAAAACACTTCTCTCTTCAATTTCTAGTATGGTATCAGAGCAAGGTTGAGGAACGTCTCAAGGAAAAAATCTTCGCAATGGCAGAAGAACTCCTTGAAAAATTGGTCGCAGCTTTGACTGCTAAGACCGCTTCTACCTCCTCATCTTTTCCTTCTCCATATCAACTCCTCCCAACTGATACTTCTGAAATCAATCTCATTACTATTCCCCTCACTGGCCCTAATTACTTTACTTGGGCAACTCAAGTTCGTCGAGGTCTCTCCATACGGCGGAAGTTAGGTTTTATCACTAAAGACCTACCAGAACCAGAGAAAACCGATCCTAGTTATGATGACTGGGTACGTTGCAATGATATGGTCGCAGCTTGGCTTATTCGTGCAGTTGCCCCGTCCATCGTTCCCACAATTCATCTGAAGAAAACGGCTCTGAAAATATGGACTACTCTCCATACTCGGTTCTCCAAGCCCGATAATACTCGGATTGCTCATATCCAACACGAACTGGGTGCCCTAGTTCAAGGCACCTCCTCTGTGGATGAGCTTTATACAAAATTTACTGCATTATGGGAAGAATTGGATATCTATCGTCCACTCCCTCATTGCAAATGCGGAAAGTGTACGGATGTGTGTTTTGAGGAATATGCTGAGCAACGAAACAGAGATCGAGTTTTCCAATTCATTACTTCTCTTAACTCAGATTTCAATACTGTTCAATCTCAGCTACTCAGTCGAAATCCACCACCTTCTGTCAAAGAAGCCTATAATACTGCCTTTCAGGATGAGCAGCAGCGCAAGCGCCCAATTCTCTCAACACCTGTTACTACTGAGAGCTCTGCTTTGCTCAGCTATGCCCCTGGAAAACGTGAACGATCTAAGCCAACTCGTTCCTCTGGAACTTCCTCCAAACCGAGTAATCAGCATTGTACTAAATGCGGCTTGAAAAATCATACAATTGACAAATGCTGGCAAATTGTGGGATATCCACCAGGACACAAATTCCATCGAAGTGCTAGCACAAAAGGATTTGATCTAAAACCACATGCTCCAGAACTTCATGCTACTAATAATGTTGTTCTACAGGAAACAAGTGTTGAAAAAGGAGCTCAAGATCAAGCTCCTATTACTAATGGGCAGCTCCAGGCTCTTGTTGACAAACTCAGCAAAGGAAAAATGCTCTCAGCTGTTCCCAATGATATTCCACCTGATGCTTTTGCTGGTAAGACCATCTATTGCTCCACTCCTCACACATGGTCTGCAGCTCTGCCACTCGATCCATTGTCTCCCAATACATGGGTCATAGACTCTGGGGCAAGTGAGCATATGTGCTCAAATTTGCAATTCTTTATAGAGTATAAAGTTACCAATGCTTCTGTCAGTTTTCCAAATGGCATGAAAGCTAGTGTAACTCATATTGGAACCGTCCGTCTCACTCCTGATCTACAAATTACTAATGTTTTGTTTATCCCTCAGTTCAAAATCAATCTCTTATCAGTACACAAGCTTTCCGTTCACAATAAATGTCGAGTAATTTTTGATCCTTTCGTCTGTTACCTTCAGGGCTTGTATTCAAAGATGGTGATTGGCATGGGTAAACAGCAAGGTAGTTTATATTTGTTCTAACAGAACACCGTGTCAAATGATCCATCCCCTGATAATGCCTCTTTTTGCAATCACTCTGCTTCAATAAACACTAATATTTGTAATAAAAATGTCATTTTAGACGATAAAGACAAACAGAGAAATGTTATTTTTGATTTATGGCACCATAGAATGGGCCACCCTTCTCATAAAATTCTTGGTCACCTTTCTACAAAAGAACCAAACATTTCTTGTTTTCCTGAACAAGTATGCCTTGTTTGTCCTAAAGCAAAGCTTAAACGACTTCCTTTCCCTTCACAAAATCAAGTGCGTTTAAATTCCTTTGCTGAAATTCACATAGACACATGAGGTCCTCATAAAGAGGTTGTCATAGGAGGTTATCGTTACTTTTTGACAATCGTTGATGATGCTTCTCGCGTTACTTGGACGTTTCTCATGAAACTAAAATCTGAAGCAGGGCATCTTATCCAACGATTTGTGAAAATGGTACAAACTCAATTTAAAAGACAAGTACAAGTCCTCAGGAGTGATAATGCCCCTGAACTATCCTTGCTGAGTTTCTACCATGAAAATGGCATTTTGCATCACACAACTTGTGTTGAAACTCCTCAACAAAATGCCATAGTAGAACGCAAACATCAACATCTCATCAACGTTGCTAGAGCTTTACTCTTCCAGGCAAGTTTACCAGTTCGTTTTTGGGGTTATGCCGTTTTGACAGCTACTCATCTCATTAATCGAACACCCATGAAACTTTTGGGATACGTGACTCCTTATGAGAAATTGCTCAATCAACAACCCAAATATGATCACTTGAGAGTGTTTGGATGCTTGTGTTTTGCTAGCACTCTCCATCATGATCGCAAGAAATTTGACTCACGTGCGAGAACCTGCATTTTCATAGGATATCCAATTGGAACCAAAGGATATCACCTATATGACTTGCATACCAAAGAAACTTTTACTTCACGTGATGTCATTTTTCGAGAGTCAATTTTTCCATATTCCTCAGATTTTCAAGCACGTTTAAATGCACCCCTTGGCCCCTCCACTTTGCCTGCCTTACCACAGGCCTTCTATGAAGATATTCAGACAAGTCATTTCTATGATCCGCTCACAGAAAAATTACACATAACAGAAACCTGTCACGAAGCCATCAATGAGACAGAATCTTCTGATCGTAATGAGTATTCTTCTGGTGTCAATGAGACAGAATCTTCTGATCTCAATGAGCCTTCCTCTAATCTAGATGAGAATTCTCGTCAAACCGTAGATATATCCTCTGACATTACACATCTCCCTACACCTACAGAACCAGTTGCTTCAACTCGGCCTCGCAGAAACAGACGACCACCCTCATATTTGGATATATATGAACATTCCTTGAAGCATTCGAGAGCCTCTTGTTCCACTATGCACCCGATCTCACATTATTTGGGGATGTCACAATTACAACCTTGCCATACTGCTTTTACCATAGCTCTGTCCCACATGGTGGAACCACAGACCTATGCCGAAGCTTCCAAATCCACTGAATGGCTTACTGCAATGCAAAGTGAACTCCAAGCGCTTGATGACAATCAAACTTGGGAAGTATTAGCTGTACCGCGATCCACTCATACGGTTGGTTGTAAGTGGGTATACAAGATAAAACTCCTAGCTGATGGAACAGTTGATCGATACAAAGCACGGCTTGTAGCTAAAGGCTACAATCAAATAAAGGGTTTCGATTATCAAGAGACCTTCAGTCCTGTGGTCAAGCACACCACAGTAAGAGTGTTCTTCTCACTTGCTGCTACTCAAGACTGGCATTTAAGCCAATTAGATATCAATAATGCTTTTTTGAATGGTGAACTTGATGAAACTATTCTCATGGATCTTCCACAGGGCTATGCCACACACGTATCATCAACATCCAATGAAAAGCTGGTTTGCAAGCTTAATAAAGCTTTGTATGGATTGAAACAAGCATCACGACAGTGGAACTCTAAGTTTACTCAGGTCCTTCAAGCTTATAATTTCCAAAGATCACCTGTTGATCATTCTCTATTTGTTAACATCACAACTTCAGGCGCTGTCCTAGCCCTTCTCGTGTATGTCGATGACATACTCATTGGCAGCTCTTCTTTATCAGAACTTGAGCAGACTATTACGATGTTGTCCAAGCAATTCAAACTTAAAGATTTGGGGGTTCCCAAGTACTTCCTAGGTCTTGAAGTTGCACGGTCTGCTCAAGGGATCAACCTATGTCAACGCAAATATACACTTGATCTTCTTACAGAGTTCGGCCAACATGGGAGTAAACCTGCTACCATGCCACTTGAAGGAGGGCAACCACTACATAGAAGCTCATCCGCCTTACTCACTGATGCGAGCTTCTATAGGAAGCTGGTTGGTAAGCTTATCTATCTCACCTTCACTCGCCTTGATATTTCCTATTCTGTGCAGGTTTTGTCCCAATTTATGCACCAGCCTGAGCAAAATCATCTCAATGCTGCCTTTCGTGTTCTCAAATATTTGAAGAACGCACCAGGAGCTGGCATTCTTTTTGAACGTAACACAGATCTGACCTTGAGTGCTTACTGCGATAGCGATTGGGCAAAGTGTCAAGAAACTCGAAGATCGGTTTTCGGTTTCGCTATCTTTATGGGCAAGAACCTCATTAGCTGGAAATCAAAGAAACAGGAACTGATTGCACGAAGCTCTACCGAGGCTGAATATCGTGCCATGTCAAGTACAACTTGTGAAATTCTTTGGTTATCTCATTTACTGCAACAGTTTCGGATTAGACAAAACTCTCCCGTAACATTGCATTGTGATAATAAGTCATCTATACAGCTATCTCGCAATCCACTGATGCATGAGCGCACAAAGCATTTTGCCATTGATTGGCATTTTATCCGTGAAGTTGTTAGCTCTCGTCTGATCAATGTGCAGTTCATATCCTCGAAGGATCAAATCGCGGATATACTAACCAAAGGCTTGTCTCAATTGCAGCATAAATACTTGGCGTCCAAGATGAATCTGCATAATCTGCACCTTCCTCTTGAGGGGGGGTATCAGAAAATAGAACATTAATCCCATGTGATATTAATCACAATGAGACGTTGGACACAGTTATCTAAACTCGCATTTATTTTTACCATTTAGCCGTTGGCTTGTATAGAGTATATATATAGTCTTACCAAGGCCTTTGTATGTAAGGTTCCTCTGCTCTATAAAACAAAACACTTCTCTCTTCAATTTCTATTAGTTGTCGATTTTCGTTGACTTTTGAAAACCTTCAATATTGCATTTCTGATTATTTGGAATCAATAACACTGTCTTATTAATTTTTGAAAGTCAGCAATATATTATTATTAATTTTTAATTTTCAACGACATAAGATTTAAAATCAATAACACTGTCTTATTGATTTTTGAAAGTCAGAAATATAGCAATATATTATTATTAATTTTTAATATTTAACAACACAATATATTAAATCTCTACTCGTCTAGAGATTTCAATCTGAGTCAAAATTTATGATCTCTCAAATTTTAAGTCCAATGTTGATTTCTTAAAATTAATAATATGTTGTTGCTGATTTATTAAAATCAACAACATGAAGGTCAATAATAATGTTATTAATGATTTAAACTTTGAGAGAATATAATTTTTGATTGATATTAAATCACGAGATATATAACATATTAAATTAAAGATCCATAAATGATCTTAGATTTGATATATTGTGTGTTCCTTAGTTTAATCCCAATTAAAGTTATGAATTTTTTAAAGATCAACAATACTTTGTAACAGCTATGAAATGATAGCTGCTATAAATACAAGTTTTAATTTTTAGAGAGTATAACTTTTATTTCGGGTTGAATTACAGGACACATAATATATCAAATCGATCGAAGTTCATTCAAAATTCTATGATTTGATATATTGTACGTCTAATTATTCAATATTAATCAAAAGTTATCATTTTTTACAATTGAATATGTTGTTATAGTAGCTACATAACTGTTATATTATATTATTGTATATTGGATAATTTTGAGAAGTGATAACTTTTAATTCAGATTTAACCATGAGATTCAAAATATATCAAATCAAAAATCTCTTAGCAAGCTCTGATTTGATATATTATACGTTCTATTATTAAATCTCAATTAAAAATTATAATCTCTTAAATTTTAAATTAGTTGCAATATTATTGTTGGTTTTCAAAAATTCAAACACATTGTTCTTGATTTTAGAAAATCTGTAATCCCATATTTTACTGTCTTGTTGATTTTCAACAATATCGTATGGTTGATTTTCGGGAATTAATAATATTATGGAGTATAACCTTTAAATTATTTTTTAGAGTGTTGTTTATTTTTAGAAATCATTAATATAGTAAAAAGTTATTCAGAGTTTTTTTTCCGGATAAACACTAAAGGAAGAGAGATGTTTGAATTTTTTTTGCAGATAAACAATAAAAGAAAGATAAATTACGTTGTTTGAACATTTTAAAAAAATTTAAAATCACATATGTGACGAGGATAAATAGATAATCATCTATGTTATTTGATAAATTGTTGTATTTTTTATCTTTAAAATATCATTGTTTTGATATTATCAAAATTTTATATTAGATTATCAAAATATTTGCTTAAAAATACTATTTAAATATAAGGTTTTGTTATCAGTATGGTTGCAAATGAATTGAATATGTTTAAGAGTTTGCTTGAAAATATTAGTTCCCTATTTGAAATAATGAATTGGTGGCCAACATGTTTGATTGTTTTTTAGCTAAATTTGAAATTATAAAATTTTATTAAGATTATTTTCATATTTTAATATGCTTAAATCACAGTTTGAATATTTTTAATGGATTTGATTTTAAGATATTTCAAACTTTAGTTCAATTCTATTTGTGTTAAGGTTCCAACCATTCGAATAGTTAAAATTATTTATATTTTCAAGTTTCGAAATCAAATATCATATATATTTTTCAACCTCAAACTTAAATATCTATATTTTTATATTATTCATACTTGTAATTATAAGGCGGCATTAGAATTCCGATGAATTATTATCTTTGGGGCTATATCTATGTTATAAAAGTATTTTTTTTATTAATAATCTCTTTTTAATATTTATATTTACGTGGATAGCTTTTTGAGGAGATAAATTAAAAAATTATAGTTAACTCCTCCATTTTTACAATTTTATCAAAATTGAATGTTTATCTATTATAATAATAGATAAACATTATTAATTGATTTTTGTCCATTATTAATTATATCAAAATTATAGTTAACAGCCGCCTTAAATAACATAGATGATTGATTTTTGTCCATTAATAATTGAAAAAATAATTTAATGTTAAAAAAATAATCCCACAATATTCCTTATCTCCTCGTTTGTCTTATTCAGTATAACCTTCCAGGAAGATGGCACTCATCGCAATGAGACGTCTCTCTCTCTGGCTTTTCTCCCCCACCATCGTTATCGACAAAAACCTCGGTCCCTCCATTAGAACCTGTCATCCTCCAAACCACACACCGGCACTCGTATATATAATTGCCCATAAAAATATTTAGATGAAAAGTTAAAAAAGCATTCTAAATTACTCTTTTTTCAAAAAGAAAATTTTTAAAAGATGTCTTTTTAGATATTTTATTTTCAAAATACTTGCTATTCAACATTATTATAGAAATTATATTATTGATAATAATATATATTTTTCATATCAAAATTATTATATTATAGTAAAAAAAAAGTGAAGTTATCATTTAAACAGCTCTTTTAGGTGGTCTCACGTAATTTAGAAGCCGGGCCGGCTCTAGAAAATTAAAAGTGTGGCTTAGGTTAATTTTTAGATGAAAGATGAATAGGTGAAAAAAAAAGAGAAAAAAAATAATTTTAGAAAAAAAATTATATATATATAATATATATATATATATATATATATATATATATATATATGAGATTGATATTGTGCGCTCCCAGCAGACCGGATCCTCTGTACCGGGATCTCTCCTGTACCCGTGTACCAACTCACCGGTGATCGCCGGCGAGTCGTCCGATCGACGATCGGACACCACCAATAATTTTTTATCGTCGTTCCGAATAAGATGATATCCTCGGAGAACGGTGAACCCGTCGGGTATCGTCACATCAGACATCTCGTTGGATTCGACGGTGAATACGGTAACATCACAATTGCGGCGATACCCAATGGGTTCACCGTTCTCCGAGGATATCATCTTATTCGGAACGGCGATAAAAAATTATTAGTGGTGTCCGATCGTCGATCGGACGACTCGCCGGCGATCGCCGGTGAGTTGGTACACGGGTACAGGGGAGATCCCGGTACAGAGGATCCGGCCTCGCGCTCCCAGTCATGCGCATCCATGCGCTACAACCCTTTTTTTTAATAAATTAAACAATTCCTCGGAAAAATAATTTTTATTAATTTTTTTTCCTCCTCCCACCGCTCGAGCAGCTGCTCGTCTTCTTTGTTGGCGCGGCAGACGGCGGACGGAGGTGGCAACGGGCGGAAGCGACGGCGGACGGAGGCGGCGACGGCGGACAGAGGCGGCGACAGCGGACGGAGGCATCGACGGCAGTTGTAGGCGGCGAGGCAGTCGGAGGCGAGTCGGAGGCCGTCGACTCGCCTCCGACTGCCTCGCTGCCTACGGCTGCCGTCGCCGCCTCCGTTCGCCGTCTGCCGCGCCAACGAAGAAGACGAGCAGCTGCTCGAGCGGTGGGAGGAGGAAAAAAACAAAAAAAAAATAATAAAAATTATTTTTCCGAGGAATTGTTTAATTTATAAAAAAAAGGGATGTAGCGCATGGACGCGCATGGCTGGGAGCGCACAATATCAATCTCCTATATATATATATATATAATCAACTTTTGATATTTTGAGTCCTAATTTAGGCCAATTTTAAGCATTATATATTTTAAAAAATAATTTATTATCAAATTTAATAGATAATCTAAATATTATGAAGGCCCTAAAATAGAAAGATCCTGGGCAACTGTTTATGGTGCCTCCCCTTGAAGACAATCCTGTTTAGAAGGGAATGAATTATGAAAATATTTTATTTTAGTGTAGCAATCCTTTATACTAGAGATGTCAGGTATCGAACAAGATATTTTTATATTTGTTGAGAATGGACTCCAAACTCATGAGAATATTAGAGTGATTATCAATTGCATCAATTTGTGAGGGTATTTTTAAAATTATCATACTAGCTATGATTATTTTATAATGGTTAGGAATTGTTTTTAATGATTTTTATTAATTTAAAATGGGTTTTATAAAATTTAAATAATTTTGAGAAAAAAATATTTTGATATAATAATATTTAGAACTTATCAAAATGTACATAAGCTGTTCTTTTATTGTAGTAAATTATCGTAAAATAGATGATTATACTTATTTTTTTCAGACACTTCTCATAGTCTATCCCTAGCTAATTTATGTAAATGAAAATAAATTACGAGATTAACTCATAATTGACTGTCAAATGATTAGAGAGTGACAGTATTTTTTGTCCGGACATAAACTATATTATAGCATTTAGAATCCTAAATCACAAAGTATGAACACTAAATCAGGAAGCTATTATTACACAGACCGGATCCTCTGTACCGGGATCTCCCCTGTACCCGTGTACCAACTCGCCGGTGAGTCGTCCGATCGACGATCGGACACCACCAACAATTTTTGATCGTCGTTCCGAATAAGATGATATCCTCGGAGAACGGTGAACCCGTCGAAATCGTCGCATCAGACGTCTTGTCGGATTCGACGGTGAATACAGTAACATCACAATTGCGGCGATACCCCGACGGGTTTACTGTTCTCCGAGGATATCATCTTATTCGGAACGACGATAAAAAATTATTGGTGGTGTCCGATCGTCGATCGGACGACTCGCCGGTGAATTGGTACACGAGTATAGGGGAGATGCCGGTACAGAGGATCCGGTCTGATTATTACATGGGAGAAATTGTTGAGTATCTATTAGTAGTTAGTCGTCCTTGTTATAATAATACTAAGAGTTCCAGTATTCTCGAAATAAAATATCATGAGGGTGTTTTTTAAAAAAATTGAAAATATAAGGATGAATACCTTTAACCCCTATATTTTCTATCAAGTAGCTAGCATTTTGCTCTATTTTTAAAAACAACATTTAACCTCTTTTTAACCAAAAGTCAAATGTGAGAAATTTGTAAAAGACAATTGCGCCTTTGTTATTTTTGTCATTTTTCGATAATAATCCAAGAGGGAACAAGTATATTGAATTGATTATTATATCTTTTTATAAAATTTTTTACAAAATTCATACATGCACCAACATAAACAACATAAAAGCAGCAACTCTGAAAGGGATAACCAGCCAAAAACTATTCCACCACCCTCACCATATCGAAAAAATTCATAATTCTAAATTTATGAACCAAAATAAAATGAACATGGAACAAAGTTCATCATTAAAAATCACCTCCTCATCATTAAAAATCTCCTCCTCATCAACTTTAGTACTAAAGTTGCTAATATAAATTGTTTATGTCTGGATGTATTTCTCTTACTTTTTATCAAAACTCTTTATATTTTCAAAAGAGTTCTTCATTTCTTCTATTAAGTATTGTGATTTTTTAGTACAATTCCTGAACTTTTTGGAAGGTGAAGTTGTTGAAATCTTATGTGTCTTTTTCTATTTCATCCATCTACCGAAAGAATTGAATCTGCATCAATCATTTTTTTACATGCAAATAGTAATTAATATCCATTAAATGTTTATGGTTTTAGATTTATGTGGTATATTAAGATGCTTGAATACTAACTTTATAGTCACAGTAACCTATAAACCTTTTTCTTCTAGAATTTGTGTCTTTGATGTGCATATTGGTGTAATTTTGTCGCGCCAACATTTCACTCTTGCTTCATTATATGCCATATTTGATGACGAGGAGGAGATTTTTAATGATAAACTTTGTTTTATCTTCATTTGATTTTGATTCATCAATTTAGAATTCTGACTCTTTTCTGATTTGGTGAGGGTGGTTGAATGAGTTTTTGGTTGGTCATCTCTTTTAGAGTTGCTGCTTTTTTATTATTTATGCTGGTGCATGTATGAATTTTATGAGGATTTTTATTGAAAGATATACAGTTAGTTTAATATGTTTTTTCTCTCTTAAGATTATTATCGGAAAATGATTAAAACAAGAAAGACATGCAAATTATCTTTTATAAATTTTCTTAAACTTTTTGATAAAAGGGTTAAATATTATTTTTTAAATATAAAAAAGACAAAATACATGGAGTTAAAGACATTTTACCCTTAAATTAATTTGGAGACGTCCTTTTAATTTTGTCTCGAAAATTCTAACCCTAAAACTTCAACCTCGTTCCAGTTAACTTTCAAACAGCTAGAGACTGAATTTCTGATAACTCGTATTGCTTATGCTGGAACCATTAGCTAGCCTAGCCTAGCCTAGCTTCATTTAATCTCCATTTGTTGGCTTGCCATTTATTAATCTGACTAACTGATTGCAGCACAGATAGAGCCAATCTCAAATTATTCCACGACAAGTCCCAGTCGATCCAGCTGAATTTGCATGCCAACATATGACAAGACAAATCTTGTCATGGAGCCCCAACCTTTCCATCCATTGGCACGATCGTCGTCGTCATCGGCGTTTCTCAGCCTCTCCAGTCTTTGTCATCCCCTTAATTTCACTCGATCGATATGCCTTGATCAGCCCGGCCGGTGCAGTGAGGTCCAGAGATATAAATTAATTAGCAGGCCGGGAGGAGGGAAGGGGAGGTGAATGGCTCCATGGGGAGGCCAAGCTCGTGGAACGATGATGATTCATGGAAGAGCAGGCCTATGAATTCTATCTCCTTCCTTTTCCTGGCCGCCGCCATCTTGGTGCTCATGTTCCTCGTCATGGCGATCTTCGAGCGCTTGGTTAAGCCGAGTCGAGCGGAGCCGGCCGGAGGGGAAGTGGATTCAGCCAGGAAGGTCTGTAATTCAGGAAAGCTGGCGAGTTCAGCTTCCAGTGGCTTTGAGTTGTTCGTCGTAATGCCGGGCGGGACGCGGCCGACTCAGCTAGCTAAACCAGCGCCTCTTCTTCCTTGCGCGAGGGAGGGGATTCATTGGCCTCGTGGCCGCCGCCATGGTGATCGTGCGAGTCGACTGGGAGAAGAACAGCCCTGAACTCACCCTCTATGCCTCACTCGTGTAATGTAAGTAGTTAATTTAACTGATCTCTAGTAAATAAAGGGCAAAAGCAGTTGTACATGTAATTTTGATGGTCGCTTTTAAAAAAAACCACAATACCTTATTTTTATTTTAGCTATAAAAATCTTCCTCACTTTCAAATATGGCTCCCTTTCCATTAAATTTTTTATTGAGCCTATAAAATGTACAGTAAATAAAGAATTGAGTAACATGAATATTTCAAAATGTAATAAGAAAATAAATATTATTAGTAATCATTTAATATAATACGTCTTGTTTGTCTTGTTTCTGTTTTAGCTAAAAATTCTATGCATATTACTATTGTTTTCTTAATGAACGTATAAGTAAAATATGAATTTAAATAACATTTAATATTATAAAATATAATAAAATAAAAAATTATCAATAATCATTTAAATAGAATGCGTCATGATGTTTTGGCTATAAAAATTCAATTAAGCATGTATAATCAAGTTGTTTAATTATTTTATTTTCAATAGATAACAACATCAATCTATTTAATCATTTTTATGACATGGTTAATCGTATTTTAATCAACTTAACTTAGAAAAACTCCTTTGTGCAGTTGCCACTGTAACTGGTACTGGTATTGATGGTCTCTTTTTGTTTCGCTCGCTCAGCTGCTTTTTTCCAAAAAGTTTAGATCGACTTCTTCACTTGTGAGATTGAACACCCTGAGAGGTAAACACCAATTAGAGTTTGTGCTGGTTGCTGGTACAATCCCTCCGACGTTTAAGTCAGTCATTGATAAGGTAAGAAGAATAAGAAAAAAAGAAGAAGACAGAAGGAGAAGGAAAGTTAGGTGAAAAAGAGTTGTCTCCGCTTGCGAAAATAAGAGAACCAACGTATCTTGAAAGTATCACCTGGGGAGCTTATATAATTTGTTAGAAGGGAATCTCCATGTCACCTGCTTTCATACCTCTTTACTTTTTCCTGTTTGAGTCAGTGAAGAAGTGGTTAATTTCTAATGATCCGTTATTGTGCTTCCAATCCTCGACTGCCACGTATGATGAAGAAGGCTTCCAGGAGTCCGCTTCTGGCAGCTAATACTTGTCTTTCCATCCATTGAGTGCCACATATTGGTAACTAGAAGCTTCGTGATGAGAGACTCGCTTAATAGTATTTCTCAACGACTTTTAATGTCACTAGTTAGTGAAGCTTTGATGTTGCTTTGTGCAACTGAGCGTTATTGCTAGGTGGACTTCAATGATGTCGCTCTGTGGAACTGAGAGTTATTGCTAGAAAGATGATACTCATATTACTCTGTGGATCATATTCATATTGCTCGGGGGATTATATTAGCATTACTCAGAGGATCATATTCATATGGCTTGGAGAATTGTACTCCTACTGTTTGGAGGATGATATTTATATTTCCCGGAGAAATGTACTCTTATTGCTCGGAGGATCATATTTATAATGTTGCTTAGTAGACTTCAGCATTATTCTGCCCTTGGGGAGGAACCCAGTTATATTTCTCAGGAAAACCTCGCTATATTACTCAGGGTAAATCTGACTATCAATAGGAAGAGTCAATAATATTTTGTAGGCAACATAAGTATTTGGAAAACAACCATCTATATTTTCAGATAATTTAAAATGTTTAATACTCTTTTTACTTCCACTAATAAAGACTACTTCAAGATTGATAACTGTTTAATACTCTTTTTGCTTCCACTAATAAAGACTACTTCAAGATTGATAACTGCCTGTACAGATCACCTTCATCAATATTTGACTTGCCATTAAGTTTCTTCAAGATTTTTATAAGATTTCATTAGACTATCATCATTAGCAAACTTCAATCTTTCTGAATTGAACAAAAACTCAAATGTTTCTTTATACTTCTGAAATTCTTCAAATCAAGTTTTTGGTGGAGAAATAGATTGATCCATTAAGAAGAGAAAATAATCAACTCTAAAAGATATTCAGCTCATTGCATTACATCTTCACTAATATATTCATCAAATTGTTTCTTTCTTCGGATAATACGTTTTTCTTTACATGTAGCTTCAATCTCCATTTCTTTCGCCATTTGCTTTGTTTTCATTATGGCTTTATCAAATCCAAATTCTATACTCTTCAAAAGTAAGAATAAATCCTTTTAATTGTTTAATTGTAACGTCAATGCCCATATTTTCACCTTGAAGAAATTTACTCACCATATTGATCGCATGAATAACTTGTATCAAATTACCATGCCAAGCAAAAATTCAAAATTTTCAAGTTCATATGTTGCCAATGATTCAACTTCACTCTTTGTTTTTAGATTTTTACTCATTTGTGCAAAATGAAGTAAAGCATCATTAATTTTTTATGTTTATTTTTTATAGCTTTCACGCATTCAATATGACTTTGCGAACGAGTTTGTAATAATGACTTAAATATTAGGCCTTCTACGTGATCTTTAAAAACTTTCTAAAGTTTGATAGAAGAGGAAAATAATATATAAATATGTTGTATCACTCCAAACATAGATATAACTTTAGAACAACAATTAGCCATAATTTAGATTATGACATCCACAAGGTGTATAAAAGGCTCAATGATTTATTTCAAGTAATCTTTTTTATATCTCATTATACTTTCTATTCATATTCGATCCATTGTTATACTCATGTCCTCTTACATCATCAATATTAAGCTCGAGAACATTCAACATATTTTTTAATTCAGTAAAAAAATCCAAATCTAGAAGTGTCATTCACTTTCAAAAATGCTACCCAGTATTTTTCAACCACAACAGAGTTTGTTGAATTATCCATGCATGCAACGTATTATAAGATCATTTGTTCCTCATGACTTATGTCCAAAGTGCAATCTAGTATAATTGAATAACATTTTACTTCTTTAGTTTTTCTAAGAATTATAGTTTTTTACTTCATTGGTCAACATCTAAATCAATTCATTTTGAATTTTTGGACCAAGATATGTGTAATGTGTCTCATGTGGTTGAATATGTCAAATATTTCATTTCGATCGAGGTGACGAATATTTAAGTCAAGAGATTTAAGATTATCTCAGGGACAATAGAATATTATCTCAATAGGCTCCATAGATCATTCAACACATTTTTTAGTTAAATAAAAAATACAAATCTAGAAGTGTCATTTACTTTAAAAAATGCTACTCAATATTCTTGAAACACAACAAAATTTGTTGAATTATATACAAAACATATTATACGATAATTTGTTTCTCATAATTTATGTCTGGAGTGCAATCTAATATAATTGAATAATATTTTGTTTCATTAATTATTCTAAGAATTATAGTTTTTACTTTATTTGTCAACATTTGAATCAATTCATTTTGAATTTTTGGACCATGATATGTGTAATGTGTTTTATGTGTTGAATACGTCGTATGACCCCCGGGACTATGGTGCACCAGAAGGGCGACTAGTTATCTTTTTCAGGTATCCGTGGTTCGATCCCCAGCTACGACGTATTTTGCAGAAATTTTTCCTCCAAATGGGGCGTGAACCTTGGGACGCTGGGCTTCTGGACCGCCCGCCGCGAGCACTTCCTGATTTACCCTGGTGGCCGGTAGGAAACTTTTGTAGGGTCGAGCCGGTTGCTCGAGGTTGGAAAAACCTCATTAATCATTGAATAAGTAGTATGTACACTCTTGCATTATTGGATCAAACTCAATAATTATTTAAGTAGTATTCTCAACAATATAATTTTTTTTTTTTTTTTTTTTTTTTTTTTTTTTTTTTTTTTTTTTTTTTTTTTTTTCTGAAACAAAATAAATAAAAATTTTAAAAAGATTCTAAAAAAAAAAAAACAATAATAAAGTTTTTCACAATTTCCTTGATATACTAGATTATTTTTTGCAAGTACATGAGCAACAACAATTATCCCCTTTAACACTAATCTTCAATGTTTTTTTTTCTTTTATTAATTTCTATCAGAACACTTTCACCGATTCCCTTATTTTTTTCGATCTTTTTTTCAATTCATTCAATGTTGCCTTATAATCAATATGTTCCTTATTTCCTTCATGCTTTGTAAGACATCAAGTCAAATTATGCTAATCCTTGTAACCTTCAGTAGCTTATTGTAGGGATCTATAGACAAAAATATTCAAAAATCACAGCGAAAATAAGAGATCTCACGAGCGATCCATGCGAAAGAAAACTCATACAAAGTTAATTTACAAATTCCTATCATATAGGTATACCTTTGGCGCGTGCTCTTCGTTTATCCCGCTTGTCTGAGGTATGTCGAATCTCTTGCACGTTCAAGTGTCCGTGCCTTTATGCGTATCCACACGAACACAATTTCTCAATCTTCGGAGAAGAATCACCTTTGTGGTGCTAGCCACAAGAGGAGATTCACAAAGCAAGAAGGAGAGGGAGAAGAGGAATTTTGGCCAAGAGAGGAAGGGAAGGAAGAATGACAATTTCATCATCCAAATGACAAGAAAAACTCTTTTATACTCATCCCATGAATATGAAGAGTTTTTGTCCCTTTAGCTTCCCTCCATTAATGCTAATAAAAACCCACTCAGAGCACAATTTCTCATGTGACTCTTCACTTCTGTTCATTCAATAAAGAGAAACTTTTCATCTTCCTATATTATTAATTTGTTAAACATTTTAATAAATTAATATCTCATTCAAATGTGGTTGAGTCTAATCTAAATGAGTCAAACTCAAATTAGATCTCAATCCATAATCCAATTGGATTCACTTGAGTCTAACTCAATTAATCAATTCAGATCAAATCTTAGTCAAACTAAGATCAATTAATCTCCGATGCAATCTGGCCTTAGTATGTGACCCAATAAGTTCTCGTAACATTGGCAATATGTTTAAACCGCTTTAGACACATAAGCAATGAGCGGCATCTAGCAATGCATTATTGCTACCCAAGTGATGAGAAAATCGAGATTCGACTTAACCTTGTGACTATGACAATATATAACCTTGTCCTTCCATCCTTGATATCTAGATTGACCAATGAGGAATAGACCGTGTCATCCTCGATCAATCTTCATGTTTCTTGATCCTCAGTAAACTCACTCAAACAAATGAGCTTAATATCTTATATTGACTCATTTGAGCATGACTATGTGTTTTAGTAGTCCTACTCGATCAAGGGGCCCACAGATATCACATTCGTCATATGGGAGGGATAGATTTCATCTACATTACTCACAAATATCTCTCTGCATAAGTCATTACATACCCAGTGATTACCTTTATAGTCCACCCTGTTTCGGGTGACGTTTGACGATACCAAAATACATAACTCCTTATGTAGGGAACCGTAGTGACTTCAGGTCTAAGGACTATTCATACTAATAGTCACATGAGAAAGTTTATGACCCTCATATGACAATCTATGAAACTTTCCCATAGTGGATCAATTTAGTACACATTCTCTAATGTATACCCATGTATTAACTTGATATCATATATCCATGACTTGTGAGCTCAAGTCATCAATTGACCTACATGCTAGTCTCCATGCATTAATGTTGTCCTTGAATATTAATGCTTGACTAGGAATGGTTTAGTATAGTGTTCTCTATATCATCTTACTATCGATTCAACCAATCAATATAATGTAGATACGAACCTACTACCCAAGGACATTATTATACTTAGTTATTTGACACAAATATAAAGTATAATAACCAAACATGCCTTTATTAATGACAGAATATAATACAAAAAGTCCCTAGTCAATCATCACATAATTGACTTTAGGGCTCCTACTAACACTTATTGACTGATTGTATTCATGTTGTTGTGATTTATGAAACACTTACAACAAAAGTAAAATGTTCTATGCAAGAAAGATGAATAAACTAATCATCTTCTATATTTTTTTCCTTCCACTTTGCAATATCCGCTCATAATGCAATGCATCAAAATGTCTACCAAATCAAAATGTCTACCAACTTTATCTTTAGAAAATAAGATGTCATCAATTTTAGTTGGACCCGACCTTTTCCATTAAAAAATCTATCAAATTTTGATCATTTTCCCCTATGTTCCAGGATCATTAATATTTAAATACGAGGGATTCTCTTGGTCTATAGTTTCAAGCTAAGCATCAAAAATATTATCATTATCTTCTTCATTCAATTTATTCATAATTTCTTGTTCAACATCGACTATGTTTTCAATCTTCTTTTCCCTAGCATTTTGTAATTAATATTAAAGTAGTTATCTCCTACCCGATTTTGAATAAGTGTGTTTTCTCTTTGTTTTTGAGATCCACATAAATGTTTCCTAGCCCAAATTATATATTTTACCTAGATATTTAAACATAATATGTAAACACTAAGAAATAAGAATATATTTATAAGAAATAAATAAATAATAAGACGGGAAAAGAGAAAAAGGTTTAAGGGTTCATCAAGAAATTCATTTATTAATCTTTATCTTAAATCAATAGTTGTACACGGATTATAACTTTCTTGTGGTTTGGCCAACAAGAGAACGTTAGCTCCGACAGTGAGCGACGCTTGCTATGTTGAACAACAAGAAATAGTCTAAGGGAAGGGAAAAGGGACTACTATAAATCGTTGTTACTGTTGTGAAAAGAGGAATTGCTGTTGTGAAGAGAGGAAACAAAAACTTACTACTCTTGATGCTTGCTATTGGTGACTGGGAGATGAAGAAAGTTGGTTGCTATTGATTGGTTGGAAAATAAGTAGAAAACAGTAACGTTGTTGTCGTCGTCTGTTCCTGCTTGAGAGCACCGAAAGATGAGCTATCGGTGAGCCGTCCTCGATATTAACTAAATAGCTGGACTACAATGAAAAGCTTGAAAGAAGCAGCCGAAGATGGATGAAAGTCTCCGACAATGCCTGCAAAAAGATAGGAGGGAATAGAGCGTTAGAAGGAAGGTCACGGGTTCCTCAACTCAGCAACTCTGACACTAAAGTTAGTCTCCGACGGGAGAAAACATAGAGAAGATCAACAATGTACATCGTTGAAGAAGAACATGGCAAAGGGAAGAAGGAAGAAAACAAAGGGAGAAGGAAAAAAAAAAAAAGTTTACACGGAGAGAAAAGAGGAGAGAGAAAATGAAAAGACAAAAATATCTCAAAAATAATCTAATTCATTTTAAATTGACTAAATCAATTTATCTCATGAATTTAATTCAGTAATAACTTGACCAAATTAAATCTAAATCAACTTTGGTTTAAACTAATATAATTTTTATCTCCATACTTACTTGATAGATTTAGATCGAATCTAATCCGATTTAAATTCCACATTTTCATTTCGTGTGCGATGATTTAATTCATTTATTTAATTTAAAATCTAATATTTAATAAAGTTTATAGTAAATTGAGAATTCTAAACGTATCGTATTAATATAAATGATGGACTAATTTTTGGACCTCTCTAAAAAGTGGGCATGAGACGAGCACCCCTAGGTCCACTTCACGTCTATGCTTGGGTACTAGAGGAGAAAATATAACGGTCACTTGCTCATCTGACTTAGTATTACCCAACAACCCCCACGGGTGTAGCACAGTTGGCACTCGAGAGGTAGATTTGTCGAATTGGGCCCAAGTCAATTCTCGGGGATTTCATCGCCCTGGGTTATGCCTTCCCACCTAGGTTTGTTGGATATTTGAGTCTTAAAAAAGACCAAATACGATTTTTGCAAAGGAAAATCGAGGGGTTATCAATCGATGAAAGTCAGAATTGACTTCAAAATTAAAATCTATGTTTCGTGTAAATGAATATAGACTATTAATTTGCTCAAAATCGATTATGGGTGAATGAGAAATTAATTGTTTAAAGTCAGTCCAAAATTGACAAAGACGGAAGTAGATGAGGAATAGTTCCACATCTGAAATTTCTAAATGTGTTTGCTTCCTTATATATATTCTTGTGTTAATGGAGTTAAAAAAGAAAAATACAGATGATCTCTTCTCATAGGCGAGCAGGTGCTCGCATCTGCGAGCCCGCCACCCGCTATCCGTCACGCGCGCACACGCATGTGCGCAATGAGCGCTTTGTTGGCGCACTTTGTATCGTTGCGAGGAACATTGAGGAGCTTAAATTTATACTCCAGATGACATGACACTCGGGTGATGTGTCATATGATGTGGTAGTGCCTACCTGACACTCAGGTAGGAGGAGAGATGAGGAGCTTAAATTTATGCTCCAGGTGACGTGACACTCGAGTGATGTGTCATATATGACGTGGTAGTGCCTACATGACACTTAGGTAGGAGGAGAGATGACTGTGCTAACGAATGTCAACCGTTGGATCGAAGAGGGGTGTTGGATCGCAAGTGACGCGATCTGGAGCGTTGATCATGAAGAGTTATGATCTAATCGTTGGTGAAGAGATTTGATATGAAATGTCAAATTGAATATGACAGCTGAGATCAAAGGGAGATCTGAAGGTTTACAACCATCCAGATCTGAAGGCTGAGATCAAAGACTATTTGAAGGGTTCCAGATCGAACGACCCAGATCAATCCTAAACCAAAGGTCACACCTACTCACCAAAGGGTACCTCACCTCTTCCCTTGTATAAATAGAATCCCCTAGATGATGAATTTATTCATTTAATCATCAAAGTTCATTAGAATTCATCTCATCTTGTACATCCAGAGTCCAAAAAGCCTAGGAGAAGATTCGCTGGTCTCGAAATTTATAGTGCTGCTATTTCAAGACATCGTCGTTGTATCTTGAAAAACGAATTGTTGCTATCCGTGAGCACTTGTAGCAGAGTAATATCATTTTCGGAGATAGTGTCCAACACTAGCCTCAACGATATCATATTAGTTTGCATCCCCCAGTAGCAACCCCAGAACCGACTCCAACAACTATAAAACGATTTGTGCAAACTAATATGGCATTGATCAACGATGTTTCGACCATTATTTCGCATGGAGAGAAGCCGGAGAAATTCAAAGGAGCCGACTTCAAACGATGATGGCAGAAGATGTTGTTCTATCTTACAACACTAAACCTCATACGATTTTTGTGTGAAGACCCTCCAGCCGCTAAGGAAGGTGATTCTAACAACAAGGATGCATGCGATGCATGGTCGCATGGAAATTTCCTGTGCCACAACTACGTTCTCAACGCATTGGACGACACATTGTATAACATGCATAGTCCGATGGAGACGGCAAAATCTCTTTGGGAATCACTAGAAAAGAAATACAAAATCGAAAATGCCAGATCGAAGAAATTCATTGTCGGTCGGTTTTTCGATTTCAAGATGGTGAATTCTAAGAGCGTAACGTCTCAAGTCCAAGACATGCAACTGATACTACAAGATCTGGATGTCGAAGGCATGAAGCTGAACAAGTCGTTCAAAGTAGCCGCGATAATTGAGAAACTCCCTCCGTCATGGAAGGATTTCAAAAATTACCTCAAGCATAAGCAAAAGGAGATGGGACTCGAAGACTTGATCTTGAGGCTACGAATAGAGGAGGATAATCGAAAGTTATCCGACTCTAGAGGAACAAAGCAGGCTATCGAGGAGATGCCCAACCTGGTTTAGCCGAACGCTAAGTGTTGGAACTCGGATGGCTAGAGAGGGGGGGGGGGAATATAGCCAAACACTTTGACCTTTGGCACTTATCAAATTTCTGCACTCAACCTTATTAGTAGCACAGCGGAAGAAACAATAGAAACAAAGCAGTGCAGAAAACAAAGACAGAAAACAAAGGCAAACAAACACAACTAGCAAGATCGCTAACAAGGAGAGTTTACAAGGTTCGGGAATAACTTGTCCCTACTCCTTGGCGTGCCCTTAAGGTGGGCGATCCCTTGATCGTCGGCAGATCAAGCCCCGGTTATCACCGGATAGAAAGCAACCTCCTTCTCGGTGGAGAAACCTCTCCACAGCGTTTCAATCACAGATATATGTTTAAGCACAATGAAACAACAAGAAAGATCTTACTTAGCACATAACAAAGATAAGAACACAGCAAGCTCCCTCAGAGCTCCACCCAGTGACGATCTCACGCAAGAGCCCTCTCCTTGTGTCTTCTCGCTGTTGGACTCGGAGCTTCTTGTTCCCTCCTTCAAGCGCTCAAGTAATGAATGGTTGCTTCACAGATTGTAGTTGCTTGCACAAGATGATGGAACTTCAGAACACGCAAGCAAGATGTGGAGAACACAAAGGCGCAGCAAGAACTCAGTTCGCGAACTCTAGAACTCTGCTTCAACGAAGCCTTCTTCCGCCCTTTTGTTTCTCCACTCAGCACCAGGTGACAGCATCTCCTGCAGCCTTCAGCTGCTTCCCTGCCAACGCCAGCTACCACTGAGCCCTCCCTGGACTTCCTGAGCTCCCCTCAGCCAAGCTCCAGTCAGCAGCTCCAGTCTGCAGCTCCAGCCGTTGCAACCTGAGATGGAAAACGGACAAACCTGCTCCAAGGAAAGCCTCCATTGACTTCTCCTTGAGTGTTTGAATCCTTCCTTGTCACCTGCAGCTTGATCAGAGTATTAGAACAGCATATCACTCAGTAAATCAAGAATCAGAAGTTAAGCGCAGAGAATCAGATACGTTCAGACGCGATCAGAGCGTCTGACAGTGCATTTTGAATTAAAGTGATCGGTCACCGGACCGATCAGAGAGCCTCCTGATCGGTCACCAGACCGATCAGGCTGGGTCCAGACCGATCAGGCTCCGTCCTGATCGGTCCCCAATGCTCAATTAGAAATTGCGATTTCTTTGGGACTCTCCTGGATCGATCACCAAACCGATCCCAGGTTGTGGATCGATCACCCAACCGATCCACCCCTTTATCAGGAAATTTCTGAGCTTCGCAATCCAGACCTCCTAATCGATCACCGGACTGATTAGGAAACCTCCTGATCGGTCACCAGACCGATCAGGTCGTGACCAGACCGATCAGGCTCCGTCCTGATCGATCATAGAGAGGAACCTGCGATGCTGGATCGTTCTCCAACGATCTGCACAGTGATCCTGATCGGTCACCAGACCGATCAGGAGCAGTTCAGCAAGGGAACTCAACCTCACTGTTTGCTCCCTGATCGGTCACCAGACCGATCAGGAGCAAAGCAATGGGTGAAACGCATACTCCCTGATCGGTCACCAGACTGATCAGTCATCGCTGGATCGGTCACCAGACCGATCCACGAAGGAGCACCGTGCCAACTCCCTGATCGGTCACCAGACCGATCCAGGGGCTCCAACCTAGCCCCCCAAGCTAGGGTTTCATCCACTTTAGCCCTCCAAGCTAAGGATTTTTCACCTAACCCTCCAAGTTGGGAATTTGCACCGAACCCTCCAAGTTAGGACTTTTTACCTAGCCCTCCAAGTTAGGACTTTTCACCCAACTCTTCCGGATTAGGACTTTCCAAACCTAGCCCTCCAAGTTAGGACCTGACCCTCCAAGCCAGGACTTTTTCACCTAACTCTCCAAGATGGGAATTTTCACCTAACCCTCCAAGTTAGGACTTTTCACCTAGCCCTCCAAGCTAGGAATTTTCACCCACCTCTTCCAAGTTAGGACTTTTCACACACCTAGCCCTCCAAGCTAGGATTTTCAACACCTAACCCTCCAGGTTAGGATTTTCCAACACCTAGCTCTCCAAGCTAGGATTTTCCATACCATGCCTGATCCCCGACCAGGACTTAATCATAATCATCATAATCAACCTAAACTAAAATCGATGTCAACACCAAAACAACAATCAGGGTCAGACTGCATCAACAATCTCCCCCTTTTTGTTGTTTGACAATCCGATTTTAAGTTTAGGGATTCTCGATCAATTTCTCAACTTCCAGAATCATAGGGGAATCAAGATCCTCCCCCTACAATATAATCATCCTAAACTTAACCAACCAACACTCTCCCCCTTTGTCGAACACCGAAAAGGGGTCTAGAAGGGCTATTAAGTTTAAACCATACTCCCCCTCAACCCTAGGGGTATCCCAAAATAACAAAGATTTGAGTGATTTTTGATAAGCATATGAGTACATATGACAAACAGATATAGGCATGGCAAAACAAGCATATGTATCATATGAGCATGACATCATAAGCATGAACATAGCTATGTATTAAATATGCAGATAGTACAACATAACATCAACAATAAGCACACGCAAGTAAAATAGACATGCAAAGCAAACTCAGAAAAATCAAAGCAAAAACCATCCAGAGAAATAACAAAATGCAAGACATATGCATCAAAGTCAAAGTATAAACAAATAGGACACTCATCATAAAAGTTAATGTCATCAATCCCCTGCGTGGTCATCATCTGAGGAATAAACAATGTAGATAACGTCCCCTGGTAGAGGAATGCTGGGGGACCCACCACCAGGATACGCATGATGGTACCACTCCTCATACCACGCATCCTGGAATGAGCTGATTTCAGAGACATCAGATGCTAGAGCATCGAGACGGCGATCGAAAGACTGACACTCTGAGCTGACCTCCCGTCGCCAGAGCTCGGAGATATGCAACTCGTGCTCCATCATCCGCTCTATCTCCGCAACCTGCCAGCGTAGGTCAGGAGCCCACCCGTCGTAATCTATAGTATTAGCTGGCGGCCCCTGGTCATGAACAGCTCTCGGTAGCTCCCCCTCACGTCTGCGATCCTTCCACCTCAACCCCTGGGGCCCGAGAACAATGCCGGACTGAGCGAGCATGCGACGGTCCAGACGGCAGTCTTGTCGAACCATGGGTACAATGCGACCCTGTGAAACATCAATGCCAACCGACTCCAGCCAGGCAGTGATGATATGACCAAATGGCATGTAGACTGTCTGGGTGTACGGCAGACTATGGACAATGATAGAGAAATAGACCGAAGCCACTGGATCAAAATCTAACTGCTGATGCATTCCGTAGAGCATCAAGTAGTGGAACGGGTGAATCTCATCCAGGTGTTTCGAAGTAGTTTGTAGGAGACAATTTGTGATGATCTTAAACAACACATAGTCAACAGGGGAAAGGCGAAGAACAGGAAATGTGGGAAAATCACAGGTGCGCTCACCGAAACCCCTTGGCCTGGGATGGCCTAGAAAGTACTCGTAGATGGAATCAGGAGTTACTCCATCGAAGGGAACCGGAAGAGGATTAGGAGGATAAGGGTAGAGAAAGAAATCATTTTCTGACCGGTGACAACCAAGAAAATCAGTAAAAGTCGATCGATTAAAATCAAGGTCGACACTGGTAACACGAGTTCTCCACCCCGTTCCCTCTCCACTCACCATGTTATTATAGAATTCAGAGACCAAATCAAGGTTGATCGACCTCTCAAGGTAAAGAATGGATTGAAGATTATAATGTGCAATAACTTGTCGGACTGTTGGGCAATGTTCATGGATGAAGGATTGGTCTATAGTTCGACATGGCATTAGTTTGAAATTGTGCCACTGGAAGTTTAGAGCCAAAGTAATATTCTGAAATCTAGTATGTGGGGGTGGTGGAGGCCTTGGAGGAGGTGTAAATGATGAAGGGCCTTTGCCTTTTGAGCTTCCCTCCATAGGTTCCTTTGTTGGGACCGGGTGCATGTTGACAAGGATACGGGTTCGTAAAATTTTAAATTTTTACGTGCAGCGGAAGAATTAGCATAAAATAATTTCTCAAATTATTTTAACCACGTATCTAGCATGCAACCTTATGATGTGTGGACATGATCATAAATTTAAACTTTGCGGAAAAGTAAACTAATTTACTTAGTACCTCGCGTAACTCGAAGTAAGGGACGAGATCCAACCGTAGCGTCCCTTGGAAGCTCCACCTCTATTCGCGTCCACGCCGAGTTCTCTTCGGGATGACTTCGCAAAGCCACGAGTTTTGTGTCGACGAGAACTACTAGATTCTCCAAAGACACAACTAGAAAATCAAGAGAGAAGGATGGAAACTAACCACCAAGTAACGGAATCAAAATTCCGGGAAAGGAAGAAAGGAGTCGCGATCTGCTTCTTCTTCTTCTTCGGCACGAACTTGGTGAAGGAAACTCACGGGTACCCTAGGTGCTTGCGCCGGCCCTAGGGGAGGAGAGAGAGCCGGCCCTAGAGAGAGAGAGAGTTAGAGAGAGAGAGGGAGAGAGTTAATCTCTTGATCAATCTATTAAGGAAATCAAGCCTAGCCTTGGTTCCTTTATATAGTAGCCTCTCCCTTGCCAAGTCTCCCCTTTAACGGAATTTTTCATAAGAAATTTATCCTATAAATTTTCTTTATGAATTATTCCATTTAAACCAAGTTTTATTATAACTAATTTTATAATAAAACAAATACATCTCTCCTTTTATTATGGAATAAATTTTACAAGAAATTTATAAATTTTCTTTATTATGGTAAAATCAATTCATAATTGATTTTATAGAATTAAAATAAACCATTCCATGGATCATTTTAATTTCCAAAAAAAGAATAAATTTCTATAAATTTCTTTATATAAATTTCTTTATACAAATTTATTTATCCATAATTTATAAAACAAATCGCGCTAGATTTATTTTTTTAATTAAACCAAATAAATTGGTTTCTCCCCAAGTGGTGGTCGGCCAAACCAAAGAGGGTTGGCACCCTCTTTGGCCGGCCAAACCGAGCCGAACCCATCGCGAATTAAACTCATTTAATTCGCCCAATAAGCCTTCAAAAGACTTAGCCATTTTTAGCTTCCGTTGTGCCTCTGATTAATCTATGAACTGATTTGAAGGGAAAACTGAGACAAAAACTTACTTAGGTGCCATTGGTGAGGTTCTTGAAATCTGAAAGGAAGAAAGGCTTGCGCAGGAGAAACCTTCGGCGCAAGAGAGATCGCAAATCCCCTCAGCAAGAGAGAACGTCGCAAGACGCAGGAAGAAGACAGAGCTCGGAAGAACCCTCTTAGAACCGCACACGCACACTCACAAAGGAAGACGAAGGCACTGGGGAAGCTCTCGCACGAAGTGAAGGTCGCGCAAGTGGGAGGTTTCGGCGCTAGGGTTCGACAATGAAAGGTTTCGCAGGAATTAATCGATTGGTGGATCGGTCCACCAACCACAATTTAATGCGTTTGAACGGATCACCGTTCAATCTGATAGCGTCCGGACCGATCAGGCTTTAGCCTGATCGAACTGACCGGGGCCTGATCGGTTGGGTGACCGATCAGGCGCTCTCCTGATCGATCGGCTGATCGATCAGGACACGAACAGTAGGGTTTGGAGGGAAACCTGTGAGCCCCCTGATCGGTCTGTGGACCGATCACCATAGGGTGCCAGATCGGTCTGGGGACCGATCTAGGCTAGCTCAGTAAGTTTGGTCAAGATTTCGTAAAGTCACTGCTGCCCCTCCGATCGGTCTGTGGACCGATCGTTACAGGATGGAGCCAGATCGGTCTGGGGACCGATCAGCCCTACTCCTGATCGGTCCAGTGACCGATCAGGGTTCCTGAAACTTTCAGATACGATCTGAAACTTTCAATTTCAGATTGTTACATGATTTCCAAAGGGATTTGGTGAAGGATATCGATCTTGGAAGTCGTCCCTCGTCTATAATTGATCCCCAATCAAGGATCAAAGGTCCTTAGGGTTTGAACAAGTCACTTTGCTCCACCAAAGTGGAGTCAAACTCAAACAACAATCATTCAAACAATTTGTGCCAAATCCAAGGTTCCAATCAAGTTTCCTTGATTGGAATGTCCAAGTATGATCATGGAGCCAAATAACATATGTTATGCATTGGTTTTCCCCATACTTGGTCACCGAAGTGATTATTATCTCGTCAACTTAATTTCTCAAGGGATGCATTGACATTTTGAGAAATTTAGTTGATCCTAACATCTCACCCCATTTCTAGCAAATAAAAATGTTTTGGTAAACCTTATAGTTTGTGTGAGATGTCCCCAAAGTTACCCAATTGTTTCCCAACAATTCGAAATAATCATGAAGGGTTTTGTATGCATTTAGGAAAACTATAAAGCGCGACACATTCCCAACTCCCGTCTTAGGAAACTAAATTCATTTTCGGGGAGTGGTTTAGTGAAAATGTCAGCTAGGTTTGATTTGGACTCTACATGTGAGAGTACAATTTCTCCCCTAGCCACATGATCTCTAATGAAGTGGTGACGCACTTCAATATGTTTAGTCCTAGAATGATGGACTGGATTCTTTGTTAGGTTAATTGTGCTAATGTTATCACATAACACTTGCACACCCTTGTAACTCAATCCATAGTCCTCTAAAGTATGTATCATCCACAACAATTGCGATACGCTTTCTCCCATGGCGATGTATTCTGCCTCGGTCGTGGAGAGAGCAACACAATGTTGCTTCCGACTTGACCAACTCACTAAGGACGAGCCTAAGAATTGGCAACCCTCACTTGTGCTCTTCCGGTCCAACTTACATCCAGCGTAGTCGGAATCCGTATAGCCAATTAAATCAAATGATTCGGTACGGGGGTATCATAGACCGACTCCAATTGTGCCTTTGAGATATCTCAAAATTCGCTTAATAGCGATCAAATAAGATTCCTTGGCACACACTTGATACCTAGCGCACATACCCACAGCAAATAGGATATCTGGTCGACTAGCTGTGAGGTATAACAAACTACCTATCATGCTTCGATATTGAGTTAAATCAACGGGTTTACCACTCTCATCATTATCTAATCTTGTGTTTGTAGCCATGGGAGTGGTTACCTCTTTTGAATCACTCATGTTAAATTTTCAAAGCATTTCTTGTGTATACTTTGATTGGTGCACATGGATACCATCGCGAGTTTGCTTGATTTCAAGTCCAAGGAAGAAAGTCAACTCCCCTACTAGACTCATTTCAAATTCACTCTCCATGTGTCCAATGAACTCATTTAAATAGCCCTTATTGTTTAAGCCACAAATTATGTCATCGACATATACTTGGGCTACAAAAATTTTGTCACCAACTCTTCGTAGAAATAGTGTAGGGTCTATTTGGCCTCTAACGAAGCCCTTCTCAATTAGGAATGTCGACAACCGCTCATACTAAGCCCGGGGTGCTTGTTTAAGGCCATAAAGTGCCTTTTTGAGCTTGAACACGTGGTTTAGAAATTCAGAATTCTCAAACCCCGGTGGTTGTTCGACGTAGACCTCTTCTCTTATTAGACCATTTAGAAAGGCCGATTTGACATCCATTTGGAATAATTTGAAGCCACGATGTGCTGCAAATGCTAGCATCAATCGAATGAATTCTAATCGTGCCACGGGAGCATAGGTTTCATCATAATCAAGGCCTTCAACTTGACTATAGCCCTTGGCTACCAAGCGTGCCTAGGATGAACACCTTATAACCAAACACCCAAAGGTGTTTAACTGTAGGTGGTTTCCCAAACCAAAGCTCATGGGGAGTCTTTCCTAAAAACCTATGAATGAGGACCCGGTTTTGCACATAGCAAGCTATATTTACAGCTTCGGCCCATAAGTAACTCGGGAGTGAGTACTCATTAAGCATGCTTCGTGCAGCCTCTTGTAGAACACGGTTCTTCCTCTCTACAACACCATTTTGTTGTGGTGTTCTAGGAGTAGAGAAATCATGTCTATACCCTCTATCCTGACAAAATTCTAAAAATCTCTGATTTTGAAATTCACCTCCATGATCACTTCTAATTGTCTTAATTGTTAATGATTTCTCATTTTCTACCCTCCTACAAAAAGAAATGAAAACATCTAAGATTTGGTCCTTATATTTCAAAAAGTAAGTCCATATATATCTAGTGAAATCATCAATGATCACAAAGTAATATCTACTTCCATTCAATGATATGATGGTACTACAATCAAATAGATCCATGTGAAGTAAATCTAATGCAGTAGAAGTACTTACAGCGCTTTTACCTTTATGTACATATTTTGTTTGCTTACCCATTTGACATGCATCACAAAGTTTATCTTTTTCGTACTTGATGCTTGGTAAGCCACGAACTAACCCCTTGTTGGCCAACTTCCGGATGTTCTTCATGTTCACATGTGCTAGCCTCCGGTGCCAAAGGGTGGACTCTTCTTCTTTTGACATGAAACACTTAGCAGAAACATTAGTAGCACTTTTAAAAGAAACTTGATAGATATTGTCTACTCTTGTTCATACTAGTACCGTGTCCAAAGTGTCATGTCGTCTAACTAGACATTGACTTGGCTGAAAATCAATTGTGTAACCCGTGTCACACAATTGACTGACACATAGGAGATTAAATTTCATCCCCTTGACTAGAAGGACATTTGAAATTCTAAGACATTCGGATATTTGAATGTCTCCTATTCCTATGACCTTAAGACTACCATTGTTACCAAATGAAACATTACCTCTACTTTTCTTGTGAAGTGTGGTAAACAATGATCTATTCCCGGTCATGTGTTTGGAGCATCCACTATCAACGAACCAAGTTGATAGATGCTCCCCCTCAATCATAACCTACACAATTCGAAAAATAGAAGTTTTAGGTACCCAAACCTTGTGACCTAAAGCGTCAACTAAACAAGTCTTAGGTACCCATGCCTTGACAACTTTCTTTTGATCCTTGCGTGTCCTAGATTGTCTCATATCAGTCCTAGACATCAAGGATACGAATGAGGGTTCTTTGGGACGGTAACCAATACCAGCCCTATTGTAGACTGCCCTTTGGGCATTCAAGATCATGTCTAGGGTTTTAGAGCTAGTTGAGAACTTCTCAAGAATATTCTTGAATCTCTCAACTTCACTCTTTAATGATTGGTTTTCTTCTACTAGCAATTTATCATGCAAACCATTTACATCCTCAACCTTAGAGGATTTCAAAATTTCAACCTTAAGTTTCAAAGACTTAATCTCATCCTCTAACAATTTAACATGCAGATCATCAATGTTATCATCCCTAGATAATTTCAATTGATCAATTTCTAATTGCAATGCTTTAACCTTATTTTTTGACTTCTTAAGCATACTAGTTAAACATGCAATTGCTCTATAACACTTTTCAAGTTCGGGAGAAGTTACCTCTTCATCATCCGACGATGATGAAGCCGCGTTTGAGGAATTGGATGATTCATCACTGCTCTCTTGATCTCCCAATGCTATGAGTGCCACATGCCTTGTGTCTTCTCCTCCTTCTCTTCATCGGATGAGCTTGAGGATGACTCATACCAAGTGGCCTTCAAGGCCTTCTTCTTCTTCTTGAATTTTTCTTCTTTCTTTTTGGATTTCTCCTCCTTTTTCTTTAGTTTTGGGCATTCATTCTTGAAATGCCCTTTCCTACCACACTCAAAACAAGAAGCATTAGTCTTATCAAGTTTAGCTTCACTAGAGTTACCTCTACTCTTGAAGCGTCAACCCCTTCTCATCATCCTTCTCACAAGGTTTGCCATCTTGGAGGATGAGGAGCCGCTGCTATCTTCCTCGGAGTTGGATTCGGATTCGGAAGAGGATGAAGATGAAGAGACCTCCTTCTCCTTCTTCTTCTTGTTGGATTGGTCCCCTGCAACTAAGGCAATCCCCTTCTCCTTGGGGCCTTTGTTAGCCATTTCATGCAATTCCATTTCACAAAACAAATCACCTAACTTAACAGTGGATAAATCCTTGGATACTTTGTAGGCATCCACCATGGATGACCACAAAGCATTCCTTGGAAATGCTTTTAGTACATACCTCACAAGGTCGCGATTCTCGACCTTTTCATCAATCAAATGAAGCCCATTGAGGACTTCCTTGAACCGACTATGGAGCTCACTTACCGTTTCATTCTCCTTCATGGAGAGATTTTGGAGTTGATTGAGGAACTAGTCCCTCTTGTGGATTCTTGAATCTTGGGTGCCCTCATGATGTTCGATGAGCTTGTTCCACAAGTCCTTTGCACTTGTGAAAGGACTAACCTTGATAAGTTGGTCTTTGTTCATGCCGCATTGTAGAGTGATGACCGCCTTCGCTTCGGCTTCACTCTCCCGAGTTTGTTCGGCTGTCCACCGCCATTATTTGAGTTCTTTGCCTTCATCATCCTTAGGAGGGGTGAATCCCTCCTTCACCGCGAACCAAGTGTTGATGTCCATCTTTAAGTAATATTCCATCTTCGATCTCCAATATTGGAAATCAGCGTCATCGAAGAATGGAGGTCGGGTGGTAGAGAAGCCTTCCATCAAAGCCATGGATGTAGCTCTCGGTTGTTAATCCGCAAAAATAGAGCCCCAAGTCTGATACCACTTGTTGGAACCCGGATGGCTAGAGAGGGGGGGGGTGAATATAGCCAAACACTTTGACCTTTGGCACTTATCAAATTTCTGCACTCAACCTTATCAGTAGTACAGCGGAAGAAACAATGGAAACAAAGCAGTGCAGAAAACAATGACAGAAAACGAAGGCAAACAAACACAACTAGCAAGATCGCTAACAAGGAGGGTTTACAAGGTTCGGGGATAACATGCCCCTACTCCTTGGCGTGCCCTTAAGGTGGGCGATCCCTTGATCGTCGGCAGATCAAGCCCCGGTTATCACCGGATAGAAAGCAACCTCCTCGGTGGAGAAACCTCTCCACAGTGTTTCAATCACAGATATATGTTTAAGCACAATGAAACAACAAGAAAGATCTTACTTAGTGATAACCGCTTCAGTCGTGTTACGGTTTCAATTACAATTTAAATATCGAACTCCTCTAATACTAATGTAGTATAGAGTAACTCGAGTCGTCTCCCTACGAATGTAGTTGGTGCAAGATAAATCTCCGAATCGTATCTTATTGCTTTCGGGTTTTGGATATGAACTGGGTTTTGGGATTTGAACGTTAATACTACGAAAAGAAATGACAAAGCAGGTATGAAATCTAATTCTAATTAAGAAAAGACAAGGCAGGTAATGAAATCTAAATTAACCTGACTATAATTGCAGTAAAGAAAGCACAACTTGAACTAAAACATTAACGAAACTAAACACAGAGCAAACTACAACATTGAGGAAATCGAATCTAACCTAACTTAATTGCATTTAAATGAAAACATATAACCTAAAGTAATAGGAAAAACAACACAAAACAAGAGTGAAGCAATTAAGAGACATTGCAATTGAAAGTAAATGTTCTAACAAGCATTTAACCAAACACTATATGGGCATGGATTAAAATGACAAAAGTAAGTGTCATTTGAATTGTGGAAAATCCATCTAATACAAACAGTTAACTATCAATCACAAACATTCATCAATTCACTCAAAACAATTCGAATTGCAACTCAATAATCAGAATTTGCTGCCAAGAGGAAATGACTGCTGGCTGTGAATGAAGTCTACTGCCCGGAGCTGTTGAAGAGGTGCTGCCACTCGACTTGGATGGAGAAGCTGCGAAGGAATTGGATCTCTGCCGGCTACTGAATCTGAAGAACTGCTGTGGAGAAGAAATTGCTGAATTGAATTGAAATTGCTGAAAAGAAATCTCAACCACAAAAGATGCTGCAAAGGAAATCTAATGGGAAGAACTGGAAAGAAAATGAAACTGATATGAAGAAACTGCTGGGAAGTAAAAACATGCTGCCGGTAATGAAATTGCTGTGAAGAACTAAATTGAAGAACTGCTATCTGGAAACTAAGCTGCCGATGAAGAAGAAGAGCTGCGGCGGGTGAGTCGACTAGGGCACGGACCCGATACCCTAGCTGTGGTGGAGTGGATTGAAGCCTTGATCGAGTCGGGAACCCCTCAACTCGAGAGAAAGCTACGGTGGAGTCGGTCGGCGGCGATGAAGTCGAAAGCGGATGGAGTTGATCGAATCGAGTCGGGAACCCCTCAAACTCGATCGATTCAATCTCCGCCCGGCGGCGATGAAGTGGATGGAATATTGCCGACGGTGAAGGTAGAGAAGGTGGATCGAGACGGGGACCCCTCGTCTGCAACCCTTCTCCCCGATCGCCCTCGCTGCGCGGAGAAGATGACTTCGAGAGGATACCGTGCCCTAGCGATTCTGCCCTTTTTGATCCCTGGCTGCGCGTGGTTTGGCTCAGTCAACTTCAGCTCTGGTCCAGCTCAAGTTCAGTTCAGCAGTCCGATTCAGCTTGAGTTCGGCTCAGTCATTGGCTCAGTTAAGACAAACAGCTTCGGTTCAGTCCTTGCTCAGCCCACAGCTCAGCTTGAGTTCAGCCCAATTCTGTGGTTCGGTCCAGTCTTTGGTTCAGTCAAGCCAAGTAATTCCGGTTCGGTCCAGTTCTGGTCCAGCAGATTGAGTCCAGTCAACCAAGCCAGAATTCACAGCTCAAAAGATAATTATCAATGGACTGCTGAGATCGATTTGGCTTCATCCAACGGTCGGATCTCTTCAGATCTGAACCAAACTCTACAGATCCCAATCAATGATCCTGATCTACCTGTCCCCAGCTCAGATTGACCATATCAGTGGCGGATGGTCCAGATCTTCCCTTTTCTTGAATGGACGGTCTAGAACATCTTGAGCTCGATCCAACGGTCAGATCACTTCTGATTTGGCTGAAATTTTTAGATCTTGATCTATACTCATGAGTGATTATATCTTGAACTCGGATTGACCAGAAGTTGACCGATAGCTAGATCCAGCCGTTCTCTAGAATGGACAGCTCCTAATAATCCGATGCTTGATCCCTTTGATCTGGATCCAATGCTGACTCAAGTCTGACCCAATTTGATCCAGGTCCATGATCAATTGAAACCTACAAAATGATATTCAAATTCAGTGCTAAAAATATCCCAAATATACAAATATTAGAATTAAAAGCCAAAATAGGGAAAATACATGAAACCTAATAAAATTGCAAACTTAAGCATATAAAATGTGGATCAAACATAGATTTTAGAGCCGAAAATAATCAACAAAATGATGGTTATCAAACTCCCCCACACTTATTCTTGGACGTCTCGCACAAGTAAACAAAACTAAAAGAAAACAACATATCTCCCAAACATTACATCCCCTATCAATACTTAAAGAAATAATAAAAGAAAGTTACTTAAGATCATCAAGTCTCAAGCATCCATGTATTTATGGTTCCAAATCTCACATAAATCAAAAGCATGGTAATTTCATCAACTTGAATAAACTAAGCATGACAAAAACCTCCCAAGATGGATATATGCACTGATGCTCACAAAAATAACAGATATGGAAGTGGAGTTCTCTCACAACATTCATGACATTGCACTACCATATGCTTGCTTATCTTCTACTTCTCCACTACTATAACATAAGTACACAAATCAAGAGGGCTTTTCAATGAATAATAATGAAACCAAGTGCTACAAGAAAACAAGAATGGTAGATAACAAAGAAGATCATAGAGAGCATGAAAGAAGATCAAAGAGAAGATGAGAGCATTGAGGTAATTAACATGATGTATACAATCAAACAATAGTCCAAAGTAAATAACTCAATCAAACCTCCAACACTCAAAATTCTCCTTTCACATTCTCAATGCACTACACATCAACAATTTACAACATCTCTCAAAGTGCATGTAGGGATTACAACATAACTCTTGAATTTCTCTAAACAAGAATATCAAAAGAGTACACATCAAGAAAATATTCTTTTTTTTTGTTCATCACTAACAAAATCTCGAATGCTTGAGGAATTTTTTTTTTCACATAGAGAGATTTTTTTTCTTTTTTTTTCATCTTTATTATTCTTTTTCTATCTCTCTTTCTTTTTTTTCACATAGAGAGATTTTCTTCTCTTTTTTTTTCAAAGATAGATTTTTTTTTTCACACAAGCATTCATCCATATACACTTGTCTCCCACTCCCCCACACTTAAAACTTGAGCGTCTCGCGAAACTACTAAGTATGTAACAAAGCATGATACATCTCAAACTTACAATAACAGAGGCTAATAAAAATGTACTCATCATGCAATCACCCCATGCTCAAGGAAAGATCAAGCTAACAAGGATATGACAATGATAATCTAGTGACAATGAGATGATCTGAAAGACAATGATACATGAAGATAATACGTGAAACACTCACTAGTAACAGTAGCAAAGTAGAGGAAAACTAAGAGTTTAATAAGAAAGGTTGCCTCTATCATATTCATGTAAGCTTATGCTAATGTAATTTCAAAAAGAATCAAAGCAAGTTCTAGAGTGTCAAGTATCACAAATGCTATCACACATAAGAGGATTAAGGATAGGCATGACAATATCCTCACTAGGTGATCAATAAAATGTCATGCTTAATCCAACAAGATAGAGTCTATCACCACAACAAATGACTAAATGCAATTAATATCCCCAAGCATAACAAGGAAACCAAAACTCGATAATCAGACTTAACTATCTTTTATGATTCTCAAGGCATAATAAAGGAACATGTAAGGAGATACAACTAGAAGTCAAACAAGGTTTATTCAAGACCAAACAAAATGCAGAATGAGGAAACAAAGTATAAATGCAAAGTATAAAAGTAAACAAACATGCGAGTATAAACATAAAGAAAAACAAGAAAAATTAAGTAAAGGAACAAACTCCTCTTTATTCCTGGCGGCTAGAGTCTATCAAGAAGTAGCCTCCATCGTGGTAGTGGAGGAGTCTGGGTGGCTGAGAGAATTAGGACTCCCCCATACTTGAACTTTACAAAAATCTGCTCCGGTGGCCGCAGGCGATTTAGGTACAAGATCCATTGAAGGAATGGAGTGCTATGAATTAAAGTAAGATCTTCTCCTCCCTCTTTATGCCTTTTGAAAGTTCTTCCAGGAGGTTGGAGTCTGTTCAGATGGAGCACCCACTCCATAAGTCTTCTAGACCCTGCAAAACAATGTAATACCCCTCTCAAGCGTGCAGGGCAAGACAGAAATGAAATAATATCAGTCTCTGCATGAAATGTATCCAAAAATGCATCAGATCCAATAAAATCAGTTTCTGGAATCTCAATGAATTTTTCACAATTAATATCCACCAAGGGTAATTCAAGAAACTTATCACCACCAATGAAATCTATTTTGGATACCTCAATGGAATTTTCATAATTATTTTCCAACAAGAATGTATCAAGCAATGCATTACAACCACTGAAATCAATTTGAGGTATCTCCATAAGTTTTTCACACTCAACTTCAGCATAAGATATAGCAAGAGATTCATCACAATAAACAATTTCAAGTTCAGACTCTTCTAAAAAATTTTCACACTCCATATCTACAAAAGATGTATCAAAAGATTCATCATAACAAACAACATCAATTTGGGGCACTTCTAAAAAGATTTTACCATCCATATCTACAAAAGATGTATCAAGGGATTCATCATAGCAAACAACATCAATTTTAGGTGCCTCTAAAAATCTTTTACAATCAATAAAATCAGTTTGAAACACCTCTATGCAATATTCAGAAGAAATAGGAGGAATACTTACCTGATCGTGCTGAAAAATACCTAGAGATTCTACAAGAATAGATGTATCCATAGCTCCGTCCTGGTCAAGTATATACTCCATTTCAGGTTCAGGTTCTGGTGGACACTCAACTAGAATAGGTGATCCTTGGGTTCTTGCTTTCACCATGCAAGTCTCTACACTTTCTGGTTCATCTTCTGAATCTTCTAATGTACCAGTAAATGGTGGTCCCTGGGGCTCAGTGCAATCCCCTACACCTATAGATAAATTCATTTGACTCGCAATTTGTCCACAGTTTCTTTCGTTGTCTTGAAGCCTTTGTTGCTTTTGATGATATTGTACAACTTGTTGAAACATCTCCTCCAACCTTTGTTGTTGAGCCTCATTCTCATTAGGATTCTCAAAGCCTCCTTGATTGGTGTGGAAATCCTGTTGGTCTTGAAATGTAGCATAAGGCTGCTGAAGACCAAGAATTGGCTGTGAATTCTGAAATTGGAACTGTTGGGGCTGCTCAAATGGTTGAATGGGCTGATTAAACTGCTGAAATGGCTGATAATTAGGATGTTGTTGCTGGAAATCATTGTTTTGAAAATTCTGAAATTGGGGCTGACATTGTTGATTAAATTGTTGAAATAGTTGGGGCTGAAAATTCTGAGTGCCTTGTTGAAAATTCTGACCTTGAAATTGGAAATCTTGCTGACATTGTTGAAATTGTGGCTGAAAAAACTGATTTGTTTGTTGAAAATTCGAATAAGGTTGTTGAAAATTTGAATTGAACCCTTGCTGAAAATTCTAAAATTGTGGTTGAAACTGCTGTGGTAGTTGATTAAAAGGTTGGTTCTGCTGAAAGTTTGAATTGGGGTGCTGAAAATATTGGTTTTGCTGCTGAAACTGTTGACATAGCTGCTGGTAAGTAGATGAATGTCTGTTGGATATTTGTTGATTCACACGATTCACCCAAAACTTTAACTCTGACAGTGCACTTGTGATCTCTTTATAGTCCTCTGGTGAAAACATTTTGATCTTGCAGCCCTGTCACAAAGCAAACAAAATGGCAGCAACTGTATACCAAAGATAAAGCAATCAAGAATAGAATCAAAAGATATAATTATCAAGCACCACTACATTCCCCGGCAACGGCGCCAAATTTGATAACCGCTTCAGTCGTGTTACGGTTTCAAATACAATTTAAATATCAAACTCCTCTAATACTAATGTAGTATAGAGTAACTCGAGTCGTCTCCCAACGAATGTAGTTGGTGCAAGATAAATCTCCGAATCGTATCTTATTGCTTTTGGGTTTTGGATATGAACTGGGTTTTGGGTTTGAACGTTAATACTACGAAAAGAAATGACAAAGCAGGTATGAAATCTAGACTAATTAAGGAAAGACAAGGCAGGTACGGAAATCTAGTTTATCCTGATTACAATTGCAGTAAAGAAAAGACAACTTGAAATAAAGCATTAACGAAACTAAACATGGAACGAAACCTACAACATGAAAGAAATTTAATCTCCTAGCTTAATTGCATGTAAACGAAAACGTAAAACTTAAACAATAAGAAGAACAACACAAACCAAGAGTTAAACTACTAGGAAACATAACAATTAAAACTAATTGATCTAAGAGGCAATTGACCGAACACAAGGTAGGCGTGTTAACAATTGCTTCATGTAAATGCAATTTGAAATGAGAAGAATCTAACCAATACAAACACTTAACAATCTATCACAACAACTCAAACAATCAACATAACAAGCAAATTTGAATAAAACTCAATGCTCATATGGATCTTCGGCATCACAAATTTCTTAAAGGAGTTGCTGTGAAGGAAATGAGAACTGTTGAGATGAAGTAGCAGCCAAATTGATAGCTGCCGGCTGCTGAACTAATGAACTACTGCCAGAATTAATTGAAGAACTGCTGGAAACGGAATATATGAAAGGGAAGCTGCTGAATTGATGAAGATAATGCTGCCGGTACTGGAAATCTGCTGCTGGATGCTGATGAACTGTGAAGAAGATGAAACTGCTGGAATTCATGAATGAAACTGAAATGCTTGAAGAAATGCTGGAATTGCGGACGAACTACTGGACTTGCTGAAGAAAAAGTGCTGGAAGAAGAAGATGAAACTGCTGGAATCTCGGCCTGCTGAAGAAAAACAAAGAAAAAAATTAAGCTGTGAGAAAACTGCTGGAAAGAAATCATATGCTGTAAAGAAATCTGCTGTAAACAAAAATGCTGTAAAGGAATGGATCGGCGGTGGAGGAAGATGGATGTAGATGGCCAACTACGTTCGGCTAGAGCTCGGAACCCCCAAAGCCCTAGCTTGAGGTCGTCGGCTGTGGTGATGGAGAGGAAGTCGTCGGCGGTGAAGGTGGATGTGGCTGGCTGCTCTCCGAACCCCGAAAGAGAAGCCTTTACTCTCTTCTCTCCGAACCCCGAAAGAGAAGAGGTGGACGTGGATCGCCAGCGTTGAAGGTGGAGAAGATGGTTGAGACGGGAACCCCTCGTCTGCAGCCGCTTCTCCCCGATCGCCCTCGCTTCTGTGGAGAAGATGGATTCGAGAGGATGATGCCCTAGCTTGCGATCGGCTTCTTTTGTTCTTGTGGCTTCAGCGATTGGGTGTGGCTCAGCCAACTTCAGCTCTGGTCCAGCTCATCCAAGCCAGCACTCGAGTTCAGCCCTCTGGTTCAGCTCAGTCAATTGAGTTCAGCTCAGCCTTAGCCCAGCTGTTGGTTCAGTCCAGCCTGGGTTTGGTCCAGTCAAGCCAGCTGAGTTCAGTGGTTCGGTCCAGTCAATTGAGTCCAGCTTGGGTTCAATCTCAGCCCAGCTCAGCGATTTGATTCAGCCCTGAGTTCGGCTCAGCTTGAGTTTAGCTCAATAGCTGGGTTCAGTCACATTCAGTTCTTCAGCCCTGGTTCAGCTTGAGTTCAGCCAAGCAGTTGAGTTAGCTCATCAGTTAAGTTCAGCAATATGATGATGGAAACAATGGACGGCTGAGATCAATCTGACTTCATCCAACGGTCGGATCTCTTCAGATCTGAACCAAACTCCACAGATCTCAATCAATGGTCCTGATCTACCTGTTCTCAGCTCGGATTAACCAGATCAGTGGTGGATGGTCCAGATCTTCCTTTTCATGAATGGATGGTCTAGAACATCTTGAGCTCGATCCAACGGTCAGATCACTTCTGATTTGGCTGAAATTTCAGATCTTGATCTCTGGTCATGATTGATTCTATCTTGGACTCGGATCGACCATAAGTTGACCGATGGCTCAGATCTAGCCGTTCTCTTGGAATGGACGGCTCCTATTAATCCGATGCTTGATCCTTTTGATCTGGATCCAATCCTAACTCAAGTCTGGACCCCAATTTGATCTAGGTCCATGATCAATTGAAGCCTACAAAATGATATTCAAATTTAGTGCCAAAAATATCCCAAATATACAAAGATTAGAATTAAATGCCAAAATGAAGGAATACATGAAACCTAATAAAATTGTAAACTTTAAGCATATAAAATGTGGATCAAACATGGATTTTAGAGCCGAAAATAATCAACAAAATGATGGTTATCAGTAACATCTGAGAAAGGTGCAATAAAGGATCAGGAAGCTCAGGGTAGATCGAACACAGATTTGGTGATCGTCGACCACCCAAGTACTCTGCCAAGATCTCGTAAGAAAGTCAAGGTTCCTCTTAGCGACTCGAGTGGTGAACTCGAAGCCTCCTTGAGGTCCCTGCTGAAGATTGTTATAGAATTCAGAGACGAGGTCATAATTGATAGTTCTTTCGAGAGAGAGGAGAAAGCCAAGGTTGTAATACATGACTATCTCCATGACCGATGGACAATACTCAGTCAGGAAAGGGACATCTATTGATCGGCAGGGTAGCATTTTAAAAGTCCTCGACTGGAAGGCTGTTCACAGGCCGCATTTGGGAATCGGGAGCTAGAAGAGGGCTGAGGCCTTCTTGAGGGCGCAGGTGAAGAGGGGTTTTCCCCCTCGAGCTGCCCTCAGCAGCTTCTTTGCCCTTGGAAGATTTTCTAAAGAATCGAATTGATCATGGCACAAGATTAAATCAATTGGACAAGATTGAAGAGATCATAAGAACAAAGGTTTAATCATAGACCCAAGATTTGATCCCGACACAATAATCAAACGATCACAAGGCAAGTCATGATCATAGTTTAAACAACGACACACGGTAGACAGGATCACGACAAACCAACAGATTACAAATGTAAGAGTTGATCAAAGATGGAGTATGGCAAAGGTGGATCACGGCCAACACAAGAAGGTCACGGCACAACAATAAGAGCAAACATCAAAACATGGTTAGCCTCACAACATAATCTCTGAACGGATTTGAAAGAAAAACTGAGACAAATACTTACTTAGGTGCCATTTGTGAAGTTCTTGGAGGTTGGAAAAACAAGCTTGAGTAGGAGAAAACCCGGCGCAAGAGAAAGATCGTAAGGCCCTTCAGCGAGAAAACGTCGCAGGAAGCAGGAAGAAAACAGAGCCCGGAAGAACTCCTTAGGACTGCACGCGCGGAGACTCTCTCGAGGAAGAAGAAAGCACTGGGAGAGCTTTCGCACGACACAAAGCTTGCACAGGTGGGAGGTTTTTCGGCGCTAGGGTTTGGCAATGAGAAGTTTCGAAGGAGTTAATCGGTTGGTGGATCGGTCCACCAACCAGAATTTAATGCGTTTGAACGGATCACCGTTCGATCTGGAAACGCCCAGACCGATCAGGCTCCAGCCTGATCGGACTGAACCGAGCCTGATCGGTCGGGTGACCGATCAGGCAAGCTCCTGATCGATCGGTTGATCGATCAGGGAGAGATCAGTAGGCTCGGGAGGCTTACTGTGAACCCCCTGATCGGTCTGTGGACCGGTCCCAGCAGGGTGCCAGATCGGTCCGGGGACCGATCCAGGCTGGCTCAGTAAGGTTGATCAAATTTCGTAAAGTCACTGATGCCCTCTGATCGGTCTGTGGACCGATCAATGCAAGAGGAAGCCAGATCGGTCGGGGACCGATCAGCCTTATGCCTGATCGGTCCGGTGACCGATCAGGGTTCCTGAACTCCCTGATACGATCTGAAATGTCAGTTTCAGATTTTCTGAATTTTTCCAACGAGATCTGATGAAGTTTATCGAACTTGGACATGATCTCATGACTAAACTTGATCCCTGAACAAGGATCAAAAGTCCTTATAGGTTCAACAATCACTTTGATCCATCCTAATGGAGTCAAACTCAATCAACAATCATTCAAGCAATTTCAACTAAGTTTGTATCAAATTCAGGTTTCCAATCAAGTTGCCTTGATTGGAATGTCCAAGTATGATCATGGAGCCAAATACACATGTGTTATGCATTGGTTTTCCCCATACTTGGTCACCGAAGTGATTATTATCTCGTCAACTTAATTTCTCAAGGGATGCATTGACATTTTGAGAAATTGAGTTGATCCTAACATCTCACCCCATATCTAGCAAACAAAAACGTTTTGTTAAACCTTATAGTTTGTGTGAGATGTCCCCAAAGTTACCCAATTGTTTCCCAACAATTTCGAAATAATCATGAAGGGTTTGAATGCAATTTGAAATTCATGAAGCGCGACACATTCCCAACTCCCGTCTTAGGAAACTAAATTCATTTTCGGGAGTGGTTTAGTGAAAATGTCAGCTAGGTTTGATTTGGACTCTACATGTGAGAGTACAATATCTCCCCTAGCTACATGATCCCTAATGAAGTGGTGACGCACCTCAATGTGTTTAGTCCTAGAATGATGGACTGGATTTTGGTTAGGTTAATTGTGCTAATGTTATCACATAACACTTTGCACACCCTTGTAATCAATCCATAGTCCTCTAAAGTATGTATCATCCCACAACAATTGTGATACGCTCTCTCCCATAGCAATGTATTCTGCCTCGGTCGTGGAGAGAGCAACACAATGTTGTTCCGACTGACCAACTTACTAAGGACGAACCTAAGAATTGGCAGCCCCCACTTGTGCTCTTCCGGTCCAACTTACATCCAGCGTAGTCGGAATCCGTATAGCCAATTAAATCAAATGATTCGGTATGGGGGTACCAAAGACCGACCCTATTGTGTCTTTGAGATATCTCAAATTCGCTTAACAGCGATTAAATGAGATTCCTTGGCGCAACTTTGATACCTAGCGCACATACCACAGCAAAAAAAATATCCGGTCGACTAGCTGTGAGGTTATAGCAAACTACCTATCATGCTTCGATATTGAGTCCAAATCAACGAGTTTACCACTCTCGTCATTGTCTAATCTTGTGTTTGTGGCCATGGGAGTGGTTACCTCTTTGAATCACTCATATTGAATTTTCGAAGCATTTCTTGTGTATACTTTGATTGGTGCACATGGATACCATCGCGAGTTTGCTTGATTTCAAGTCCAAGGAAGAAAGTCAACTCTCCCACTAGACTCATTTCAAACTCACTCTTCCATGTGTCCAATGAATTCATTTAAATAGCCCTTGTTGTTTGAGCCACAAATTATTGTCATCGACATATACTTAGGCTACAAATATATTGTCACCATCTCTTCGTAGAAATAGTGTAGGGTCTATTTGGCCTCTAACGAAGCCCTTCTCAATTAGAAATGTCGACAACCCGCTCATACCAGCCCGGGGTGCTTGTTTAAGCCATAAAGTGCCTTTTGAGCTTGAACAACGTTGGTTTGAAATTCGGTATTCTCAAACCCCGGAGGTTGTTCGACGTAGACCTCTTCTCTAATCAAACCATTTAGAAAGGCGATTTGACATCCATTTGGAATAATTTGAAGCCACGATGCGCAGCAAATGCTTGCATCAATCGGATGGACTCTAATCGCGCCACGGGAGCATAAGTTTCATCATAATCAAGGCCTTCAACTTGACTGTAGCCCTTGGCTACCAAGCGTGCCTTGTTTCTAATGATTTCTCCCTTATGGTTCAATTTGTTCTTGAAGACCCATTTGGTTCCAATGATGGTGGTCTTCTTGGGTCTAGAGACTAAGTCCCAAACTTGACTTCTTTCAAATTGACCTAGTTCATCTTGCATTGCAATGATCCAATCGGGATCATTTAATGCTTCATCAATTTTTCTAGGTTCAATTTCGGAAATTAGGGCAACTTCATTAGCCTCATTCCGGAAGAATGATCTAGTTCTAACCCCATGATGGATGTCTCCAACAATTTGGTCTTGGAGATGACTAGAGGCTAATCTAGTTTGCTTTGGTGTTGGTGGTGCTTCTTGAATGGGTTCACCAGACACCAAGTTCAGCCTCAGGATCCGGCTGATCTATGGGTGTCTAGGTTCACCGTCATCAGATTCACTACCATCAACAACATTTGGACTTTCATTCAAACTTAGTCTCCTATGTTCAAGTTGGACTCCTTCTACATTTTCTGATTGGTCACTTGATTTTGGAATTTCTTCAAAAACCACATCAGAAGACTCTTCAACTAATCTAGACTTCTTGTTGTAGACTCGATAGGCTTTGCTAACGAGGGAGTACCCGACTAGTATCCCTTCATCAGCCTTTGCCGTGAACTTTCCAAGATGATCCTTGGTGTTTAGGATGAACACCTTACAACCAAACACCCTAAGGTGTTTAACCGTAGGTGGTTTCCCAAACCAAAGTTCATGGGGAGTCTTTCCTAAAAACCTATGAATGAGGACCCGGTTTTGCACATAGCAAGCTGTATTTACAGCTTCAGCCCATAAGTAACTCGGGAGTGAGTACTCATTAAGCATGCTTCGTGCAGCCTCTTGAAGAACACGGTTCTTCCTCTCTACAACACCATTTTGTTGTGGTGTTCTAGGAGTAGAGAACTCATGTCTATAACCTCTATCTTGACAAAATTCTAAAAACCTTTGATTTTGAAATTCACCTCCATGATCACTTCTAATTGTCTTAATAGTTAATGATTTTTCATTTTCAACTCTTCTACAAAAAGAAATGAAAACATCTAAGGTTTGGTCCTTATATTTTAAAAAGTAAGTCCATGTATATCTAGTGAAATCATCAATGATCACAAAGCAATATCTACTTCCATTCAATGATATGATAGTACTACAATCAAATAGATCCATGTGAAGTAAATCTAATGCAGTAGAAGTACTTACAGCGCTTTTACCTTTATGTGCAGATTTTGTTTGCTTACCCATTTGACATGCATCACAAAGTTTATCTTTCTCATACTTGATGCTTGGTAAGCCACGGACTAATCCCTTGTTGGCCAACTTCCGGATGTTCTTCATGTTCACATGTGCTAGCCTCCGGTGCCAAAGGGTGGACTCTTCTTCTTTTGACATGAAACACTTAGCAGAAACATTAGTAGCACTTTTAAATGAAACTTGATAAATATTGTCTACTCTTGTTCCTACTAGTACCGTGTCCAAGGTGTCATGTTGTCTAACTAGACATTGACTTGGTTGGAAATCAATTGTGTAACCCGTGTCACACAATTGACTCACACTTAGGAGATTAAATTTCATCCCCTTGACTAGAAGGACATTTGAAATTCTAAGACATTCGGATATTTGAATGTCTCCTATTCCTATGACCTTAAGACTACCATTGTTACCAAATGAAACATTACCTCTACTTTTCTTGTGAAGTGTGGTAAACAATGATCTATCCCCGGTCATGTGTTTGGAGCATCCACTATCAACGAACCAAGTTGATAGATGCTCCCCCTCAATCATAACCTACACAATTCGAAAAATAGAAGTTTTAGGTACCCAAACCTTGGGACCTAAAGCATCAACTAAACAGACTTAGGCACCCATGCCTTGACAACTTTCTTTTGACCTTGGGTGTCCTAGATTGTCTCATATCAGTCCTAGACATAAGAGACACGAATGAGGGTTCTTTGGACGGTAACCAATACCGGCCCTATTGTAGACTGCCCTTTGGGCATTCAAGATCATGTCTAGGGTTTTAGAGCTAGTTGAGAACTTCTCAAGAATA
>JAGFNQ010006809.1:0-65626 GCA_024364735.1 Boesenbergia rotunda | reverse complement strand
TTAAATCAATTGGACAAGATTGAAGAGATCATAAGAACAAAGGTTTAATCATAGACCCAAGATTTGATCCCGACACAATAATCAAACGATCACAAGGCAAGTCATGATCATAGTTTAAACAACGACACATGGTAGACAGGATCACGACAGACCAACAGATTACAAATGTAAGAGTTGATCAAAGATGGAGTATGGCAAAGGTGGATCACGACCAACACAAGAAGGTCACGGCACAGCAATAAGAGCAAACATCAAAACATGGTTAGCCTCACAACATAATCTATGAACGGATTTGAAAGAAAAACTGAGACAAACACTTACTTAGGTGCCATTTGTGAAGTTCTTGGAGGTTGGAAAAACAAGCTTGAGTAGGAGAAAACCCGGCGCAAGAGAAAGATCGTAAGGCCCTTCAGCGAGAAAACGTCGCAGGAAGCAGGAAGAAAACAGAGCCCGGAAGAACTCCCTAGGACTGTACGCGCACACGCAAGGGAAGACGAAAGCACTGGGAAGGCTCTCGCACGAAGCAAAGGTTGCGCGAGGATGAGGTTTCGGCGCTAGGGTTTGTCAATGAGAAGTTTCGAAGGAGTTAATCGGTTGGTGGATCGGTCCACCAACCAGAATTTAATGCGTTTGAACGGATCACCGTTCAATCTGGAAACACCCAGACCGATCAGGCTCCAGCCTGATTGGACTGAACCGAGCCTGATCGGTCGGGTGACCGATCAGGCAAGCTCCTGATCGATCGGTTGATCGATCAGGGAGAGATCAGTAGGCTCGGGAGGCTTACTGTGAACCGCCTGATCGGTCTGTGGACCGGTCCCAGCAGGGTGCCAGATCGGTCCGGGGACCTATCCAGGCTGGCTCAGTAAGGTTGATCAGAATTTAGTAAAGTCACTGATGTCCCTCTGATCGGTCTGTGGACCGATCAATGCAAGAGGAAGCCAGATCGGTCCGGGGACCGATCAGCCTTATGCCTGATCGGTCCGGTGACCGATCAGGGTTCCTGAAACTCCCTGATACGATCTGAAATGTGCAGTTTCAGATTTTCGAAATTTTTCCAACGAGATCTGATGAAGTTTATCAAACTTGGACATGATCTCATGACTAAAATTGATCCTTGAACAAGGATCAAAAGTCCTTATAGGTTCAACAATTACTTTGATCCATCCTAATGGAGTCAAACTCAATCAACAATCATTCAAGCAATTTCAACTAAGTTTGTATCAAATTCTGGTTTCCAATCAAGTTGCCTTGATTGGAATGTCCAAGTGTGATCATGGAGTCAAATACACATGTGTTATGCATTGGTTTTCCCCACACTTGGTCACCAAAGTGATTATTATCTCGTCAACTTAATTTCTCAAGGGATGCAATGACATTTTGAGAAATCTAGTTGATCCTAACATCTCACCCCATATCTAGCAAACAAAAACGTTTTGTTAAACCTTTTAGTTTGTGTGAGATGTCCCCAAGGTTACGCAATTATTTCCCAACAATTCAAAATAATCATGAAGGGTTTGAATGCAATTTGAAATTCACGAAGCGCGACACATTCCCAACTCCCGTCTTAGGAAACTAAATTCATTTCGGGGAGTGGTTTAGTGAAAATGTCAGCTAGGTTTGATTTGGACTCTATATGTGAGAGTACAATATCTCCCCTAGCTACATGATCCCTAATGAAGTGGTGACGCACCTCAATGTGTTTAGTCCTAGAATGATGGACTGGATTCTTGGTTAGGTTAATTGTGCTAATGTTATCACATAACACTTGCACACCCTTGTAACTCAGTCCATAGTCCTCTAAAGTATGTAGCATCCACAACAATTGTGATACGCTCTCTCCCATAGCAATATATTCTGCCTCGGTCATGGAGAGAGCAACACAATGTTGCTTCCGACTTGACCAACTTACTAAGGACGAACCTAAGAATTGGCAACCCCCACTTGTGCTCTTCCGGTCCAACTTACATCCAGCGTAGTCGGAATCCGTATAGCCAATTAAATCAAATAATTCGCTACGGGGGTACCAAAGACCGACCCCTATTGTGCCTTTGAGATATCTCAAAATTCGCTTAACAGCGATTAAATGAGATTCCTTGGCACAGACTCGATACCTTGCGCACATACCCACAGCAAAAAGAATATCCGGTCGACTAGCTGTGAGTATAGCAAACTCCCTATCATGCTTCGATATTGAGTCAAATCAACGGGTTTACCACTCTCATCATTGTCTAATCTTGTGTTTGTGGCCATGGGAGTGGTTACCTCTTTTGAATCACTCATATTGAATTTTCGAAGCATTTCTTGTGTATACTTTGATTAGTGCAGATGGATATCATCGCGAGTTTGCTTGATTTCAAGTCCAATGAAGAAAGTCAACTCTCCCACTAGACTCATTTCAAACTCACTCTCCATGTGTCCAATGAACTCATTTAAATAGCCCTTATTGTTTGAGCCACAAATTATGTCATCGACATATACTTGGGCTACAAATATATTGTCACCATCTCTTCGTAGAAATAGTGTAGGGTCTATTTGGCCTCTAACGAAGCCCTACTCAATTAAAAATGTCGACAACCGCTCATACCAAGCCCGGGGTGCTTGTTTAAGGCCATAAAGTGCCTTTTTGAGCTTGAACACGTGGTTTGGAAATTCGGTATTCTCAAACTCCGGAGGTTGTTCGACGTAGACCTCTTCTCTAATCAAACCATTTAGAAAGGCCGATTAGACGTCCATTTGATATAATTTGAAACCACGATGAGCTGCAAATGCAAGCATCAATCGGATGGACTCTAATCGTGCCACGGGAGCATAAGTCTCATCATAATCAAGGCCTTCAACTTGACAATAGCCCTTGGCTACTAATCGTGCCTTGTTTCTAATGATTTCTCCCTTATGGTTCAATTTGTTCTTGAAGACCCATTTGGTTCCAATGATGGTGGTCTTCTTGGGTCTAGGGACTAAGTCCCAAACTTGACTTCTTTCAAATTGACCTAGTTCATCTTGCATTGCAATAATCCAATCGGGATCATTTAATGCTTCATCAATTTTCCTAGGTTCAATTTCGGAAATTAGGGCAACTTCATTAGCCTCATTCCGGAAGAATGATCTAGTTCTAACCCCATGATGGATGTCTCCAACAATTTGGTCTTGGGGATGACTAGAGGCTAATCTAGTTTGCCTTGGTGTTGGTGGTGCTTCTTGAATGGGTTCACCAGACACAAGTTCAGCCTCAGGATCCGGCTGACCTATGGGTGGTCTAGGTTCACCGTCATCAAACTCATCACCATCAACGACACTTGGAGTTTCATTCAAACTTAGTCTCCTAAGTTCAAGTTGGACTCCTTCTACATTTTCTGATTGGTCACTTGATTTTGGAATTTCTTCAAAAACCACATCAGAAGACTCTTCAACTAATCTAGACTTCTTGTTGTAGACTCGGTAGGCTTTGCTAACGAGGGAGTACCCGACCAGTATCCCTTCATTAGCCTTTGCCGTGAACTTTCCAAGATAATCCTTGGTGTTTAGGATGAACACCTTACAACCAAACACCCTAAGGTGTTTAACCGTAGGTGGTTTCCCAAACCAAAGCTCATGGGGAGTCTTTCCTAAAACCTATGAATGAGGACCCGGTTTTGCACATAGCAAGCTGTATTCACAGCTTCAGCCCATAAGTAACTCGGGAGTGAGTACTCATTAAGCAGGAGTGAGTACTCATTAAGCATGCTTCGTGCAGCCTCTTGAAGTACACGGTTCTTCCTCTCTACAACACCATTTTGTTGTGGTGTTCTAGGAGTAGAGAACTCATGTCTATACCCTCTATCTTGACAAAATTCTAAAAACCGTTGGTTTTGAAATTCACCTCCATGATCACTTCTAATTGTCTTAATTGTTAATGATTTTTCATTTTCAACTCTTCTACAAAAAGAAATGAACACATCTAAGGTTTGGTCCTTATATTTTAAAAAGTAGGTCCATGTATATCTAGTGAAGTTATCAATGATCACAAAACAATATCTACTTCCATTCAATGATATGATAGTACTACAATCAAATAGATCCATATAAAGTAAATCTAATGCATTAGAAGTACTTACAGTGCTTTTACCTTTATGTGCAGATTTTGTTTGCTTACCCATTTGACATGCATCACAAAGTTTGTCTTTCTCATACTTGATGCTTGGTAAGCCACGGACTAACCCCTTGTTGGCCAACCTCCGGATGTTCTTCATGTTCACATGTGCTAGCCTCCGGTGCCAAAGGGTGGACTCTTCTTCTTTTGACATGAAACACTTAGCAGAAACATTAGTAGCACTTTTAAATGAAACTTGATAAATATTGTCTACTCTTGTTCCTACTAGTACCGTGTCCAAGGTGTCATGTTGTCTAACTAGACATTGACTTGGTTGGAAATCAATCATGTAACCCGTGTCACATAATTGACTCACACTTAGGAGATTAAATTTCATCCCTTTGACTAGAAGGACATTTGAAATTCTAAGACATTCGGATATTTGAATGTCTCCTATTCCTATGACCTTAAGACTACCATTGTTACCAAATGAAACATTACCTCTACTTTTCTTGTGAAGTGTGGTAAACAATGATCTATCCCCGGTCATGTGTTTGGAGCATCCACTATCAACGAACCAAGTTGATAGATGCTCCCCCTCAATCATAACCTACACAATTCGAAAAATAGAAGTTTTAGGTACCCAAACCTTGGGACCTAAAGCATCAACTAAACAAGACTTAGGCACCCATGCCTTGACCACTTTCTTTTGAACCTTGGGTGTCCTAGATTGTCTCATATCAGTCCTAGACATAAGAGACATGAATGAGGGTTCTTTAGGACGGTAACCAATACCGGCCCTATTGTAGACTGCCCTTTGGGCATTCAAGATCATGTTTAGGGTCTTAGAGCTAGTTGAGAACTTCTCAAGAATATTCTTGAGTTTCTCAACTTCACTCTTCAATGATTGCTTTTCTTCTACTAGTAACTCATCATGCAAGTCATTCACTTCCTCAACCTTAGAGGATTTCAACTTTTCAACTTCAAGTTTCAATGATTTAATTTCTTCTAACAATTCAACATGCAAATCATCAATGTTATCATCCCTAGATAACCTCAATTGATTGATTTCTAATTGCAATACTTTAACCTTATTTTTTGACTTCTTGAACATACTAGTTAAACATGCAATTGCTCTATAACACTTTTCAAGTTCGGGAGAGGTTACCTCTTCATCATCCGAGGATGATGAAGCCGCGTTTGAGGAACTTGAAGATTCATCACAGCTTTCCTCTCCAAGAGCCATAAGTGCACATGTCTTGTGCTCTTCTCCTCCTTCTCTTCATCGGATGAGCTAGAGGATGACTCATCCCAAGTGGCCTTCAAGGCCTTCTTCTTCTTCTTGGATTTTTCTTCTTTCCTCTTGGATTTCTCCTCCTTCTTCTTTAGTTTCGGACACTCATTCTTGAAGTGCCCTTTCCTACCACACTCAAAGCAAGAGGCATTCGTCTTATCAAGTTTAGCTTCACTAGAATTACCTCTACTCTTGAAGTGTCGACCCCTTCTCATCATTCTTCTCACAAAGTTTGCCATCTCGGAGGATAGGAGTCGCTGTCATCTTCCTCGGAATCGGACTCGGATTCGGAAGAGGATAAAGATGAAGAGACCTCCTTCTCCTTCTTCTTCTCCTTCTTCTTCTTGTTTGATCGGTCCCCTGCAACTAAAGCAATCCCCTTCTCCTTGGGGCCTTTGTTAGCCATTTCATGCAATTCCATCTCACAAAATAAATCATCTAACTTTACAATGGATAGATCCTTGGAAACTTTGTAGGCATCCACCATGGATGACCACAAAGCATTCCTTGGAAAGGCTTTCAAGACATACCTCACAAGGTCGCGATTCTCGACCTTTTCATCAATCGAATGAAGCCCATTGAGGACTTCTTTGAACCGGCTATGAAGCTCACTTACCGACTCATTCTCCTTCATGGAGAGATTTTGGAGTTGGTTGAGGAACAAATCCCTCTTTGCGATTCTTGAGTCTCGGGTGCCCTCGTGAAGTTCAATGAGTTTGTTCCACAAGTCCTTTGCACTTGTGAAAGGACCAACCTTAATGAGTTGGTCTTTGTTCATGCCGCATTGTAGAGTGACAACCGCCTTCGCGTCGGCTTCACTCTTTCGAGTTTGTTCAGCTGTCCACCGTGAAGACTCGAGTTCTTTGCCTTCATCATCCTTAGGAGGGGTGAAGCCCTCCTTCACCGCGAACCAAGTGTGGATATCCATCTTCAAATAATATTCCATCTTTGATCTCCAATACTGAAAATCAGCGCCATCAAAGAAAGGAGGTCGGGTGGTGGAAAATCCTTCTCTCAACGCCATCTTGTTGATAACTCTCGGATGTTAAGCCGTAAACAGAGCCCCAAGCTCTGATACCACTTGTTGGAAACCGGATGGCTAGAGAGGGGGGTGAATATAGCCAATCACTTTGACTTAGACACAAATCGAATTTCTGCACTTCACTTTGTTAGTAGCACAGCGGAAGTATGAACACAGAAAATACAGAAACAGAAATTGAAGGGAAACAACTACAACTAGCAAGATCGCTAACAAGGAGAGTTTACAAGGTTCGGGGATAACTTGCCCCTACTCCTTGGCGTGCCCTTAAGGTGGGCGATCCCTTGATCGTCGGCAGATCAAGCCCCGGTGTTCACCGGATAGAAGACAACCTCCTTCTCGGTGGAGAAACCTCTCCACAACGTTTCAATCACAGATAAATGTTTAAGCTCAATGAAACAACAAGAAAGATCTTACTCAAGCACTCAGCAAAGACAAGAACACAGCAAGCTTATTCCAAGCTCCACCCAGCGACGATCTCACGCAATGACTCCCTCCTTCGTGTCTTCTCACTGTTGGACTCCAAGCTCCTTGTTCCTTCCTCCAAGCACTCACGTAAGAGTTGGTTGCTCCTCAGATCTCAATGACTTGCTCAAAGAATCAACAGCCCACGCACAAAGCAAGTCAAGTGTGGAGAACATAAAATCGCAGCAAGAACTTCAGCAAGCTCGAACACTTGGAACTCAAAACCCTGCTTCAACCGAAGTCTCTTCTCTCTTTTGTTTCTCCACCAAGCATCAAATGACACCATCCCTGCAGCTCCCAGCTGCTCATCTGCCAACGCCAGCTACCACTGAGCTATCCCTGGACTCCCTGAGCTTCCCTCAGCCAAGCTCCAGTCTCAGCTCCAGTTTGTAGCTCGGTCGTTGCAACCTGAGATGGAAAAACGGACAAACCTGCTCCAAGGAAAGCCTCCATTGACTTCTCCTTGAGTGTTTGAATCCTCCCCTATCACCTGCAGCTTAATCAGAGTGTTAGAGCAGCATATCAAACAGCATATCATGTATCAGATGTTAAGCGCAGAGAATCAGATACGTTCAGACGCGATCAGAATGTCTGACAGTGCAATTTGAATTAAAGTGATCGGTCACCGGACCGATCAGAGCGTCTCCTGATCGGTCACCAGACCGATCAGGCTGGGTCCAGACCGATCAGGCTCTGTCCTGATCGGTCCCCAACGCTCGATTAGAAATCGCGATTTCTTTGGACTCTCCTGGATCGATCACCAGACCGATCCCAGGTTGTGGATCGATCACCCGACCGATCCACCCCTTTATTGGGCGATTTCTGAGCTTCGCAGTCCAACCCTCCTGATCGATCACCGGACCGATCAGGCAACCTCCTGATCGGTCACCAGACCGATCAGATCGTGGCCAGACCGATCATGCTCCGTCCTGATCGATCATAGAGAGGAACCTGCGATACTGGATCGTTCTCCAGAACGATCTGCACAGTGATCCTGATCAGTCACCAAACCGATCAGGAGCAGTTCAGCAAGGGAACTCAACCTCACTGTTTGCTCCCTGATCTGTCACCAGACCGATCAGGAGCCAAGCAGTGGGTGAAATGCATACTCCCTGATCGGTCACCAGACCGATCAGTCATTGCTGGATCGGTCACCAGACCGATCCACGAAGGAGCACCGTGCCAACTCCCTGATCGGTCACCAGACCGATCCAGGGGGCTCCAAACACCTTAGCCCTCCAAGCTAAGGATTTTTCACCTAACCCTCCAAGTTGGGAATTTGCACCTAACCCTCCAAGTTAGGACTTTTCACCTAGCCCTCCAAGCTAGGACTTTGCACCTAGCCCTCCAAGCTAGGACTTTTCACCCAACTCTTCCGGATTAGGACTTTTCCAAACCTAGCCCTCCAAGCTAGGACCTGACCCTCCAAGCCAGGACTTTTTCACCTAATTCTCCATGATGGGAATTTGCACCTAACCCTCCAAGTTAGGACTTTTCACCTAGCCCTCCAAGCTAGGACTTTTCACCCACCTCTTCCGAATTAGGACTTTTTACACACCTAGCCCTCCAAGCTAGGATTTCCAACACCTAACCCTCCAGGTTAGGATTTTCCAACACCTAGCCCTCCAAGCTAGGATTTTCCATACTATGACTGATCCCCGATCAGGACTGAATCATAATCAATAATCATCCACCTAAACTAAAATCGGTGTCAACACCAAAACAACAATTAGGGCCAGACTGCATCAACAATTTGCTGCTCTCCACCTTTTCCCCGTTGATTATGTCTTGTTTAAGATCATCACTAACTGGCTCATCCCTACTACTTCGAAGCACTTAGATGAGATTCACTCATTCCACTGTTTGATGCTCTACAGGATGCATCAGCAGTTAGACTTTGACTTAGTGACTACCATCTATTTCTCCATCATTACCTACAGTCAGATGTACGGACAGACAGTTTACATGCCATTTGGACATATCATTACTGCCTGGCTGCATTCGGTTGGTGTCGACGTCTCACAGGGTAGCATCGTACCTATGGTTCGGCAGGACTGCCGACTTGACCGACGCATGTTGGCCCAGTCTGGCATTGTTGTCGGACCGCGGGGGCTGAGGTGGAAGGATAGGAGACGTGTAGGGGAGTTACCGAGAGCAGCCCATGATCAGATGCATCAGGAGCCGCCCGCTGCTGCAGAGGGCTACTATGAGTCGGATCCTGACCTTTTCTAGCAGATTGCCGAGCTAGAGCAGACGATCCAGCATGGTCTGTATGTCTCAGAGCTCTGGAGACAGGAGGTCCGCTCTGAGTTTCAGGCTTTCGACCGCAAACTGCTGGCGATCGAGTCTGACATTTCTGGGATTCGCTCCCGGCAGGAGACTTGGCACGAGGAGTGGCACAGTTGGGCAGCTGGTTATCCATACCAGCCTTCATCCTCTAGAGTGGCGCCTTCCAGTAGCACTGCACCAGGGAGCGTTATATATATTGATGATACATCTGATGACGACCCTACTGCGGATTGATTTGATCTTGGTTTCATGGTTTGTGATGACTGTTTTGACTTGATGATGATATGTCTATGCTCTGCCTATCATGACTATATTTTTGATGTTGTGTTATGCATCTGACTCTATGACTGATTTCTTGTATGCCTTGCCATATTATGCTTATGATTGTTCATACTACTGCTATCGTCATGTATGCCTATATTATGCATTGCTATGCTTATTCTTACTCCATGTTCATATGATACATATGATTGGTTTGTCATGCCTTCTATTTGTCATATGTTTTTCATATGCCTTTAAATTTTTCATACTCTTTGTTGATTTGGGATAACCCCTAGGATTGAGGGGGAGGTTTTATTTTTAAATTTAACGACCCCTCTAGACCCTTTTCGGTGTTTGACAAAGGGGGAGAGTGAGGTTGGTTAAGTTTGGGATGATAACTATTATAGGGGGAGGATCCTGATTCCCCTATGAGTGTGAAATTTGAAATTATTGATTTCAAATCCCTAAACTTAAAATTGGGTTGTCAAACAACAAAAAAGGGGAGATTGGTATGCAGTCTGACCCTGATTGTTGTTTTGGTGTTGACACCGATTTTAGTTTAGGTTGATGAGATGATTGGGATTAAGTCCTGGTCATGGACTAGGCATACCTAGTGGGACTAGGTTTGATGAAAGCCTGGCTTGGAGGGTCAGGTCCTAGCTTGAGAAGCTAGGTGGATGAAATCCTAACTCGGAGGGTTAGGTGTGGAAAAGTCCTAACCTGGAGGGTTAGGTGTGAAAAGTCCTAACCTAGAGGGTTAGGTGTGGAAAAGTCCTAACCTGGAGGGTTAAGTGTGAAAAGTCCTAGCTTAGAGGGCTAGGTGTGGAAAAGTCCTAACCTGAAGGGTTAGGTGTGAAAAGTCCTAGCTTGGAGGGCTAGGTGGATGAAATCCTAACTTGGATGGTTAGGTCCTAGCTTGGAGGACTAGGTGTAGAAATTCCTAACTTAGAGGGTTAGGTGATTGGAAATCTCGGTGAGTGAAGTCGGGTCCTGGTGAGTGAAGCCAGGTTGACTGAAATCCCGGTGAGTGAAGTCGGGTCCTGGTGAGTGAAGCCAGGTTGACTGAAGTCCTGGTGAGTGAAGCTGGGCACGGAGTCTTGGTCCGAGGGACTGAGCACGAGCCAGGGGAGGCTGGGAGCCAGTTCTCTTGACTTAGAGTGGGTTTGGCCTAGCCTGGATCGGTCTGGTGACTGATCAGGGAAGTTGGCACGAAGTTCCCTTGTGGATCGGTCTGGTGACCGATCCAGCTATGACTGATCGGTCTGGTGACCGATCAGGAAGCATACAGTGAGTTTGGGAACTTACTGCTCGGCTCCTGATCGGTCTGGTGACCGATCAGGGAGCATAGAGTTCACTCACTACTCAGCTCCTGATCGGTCTAGTGACCGATCAGGGAGCTTAGAGTTCACTTCCTGCTCAGCTCCTGATCGGTCTGGTGACCGATCAGGGAGCATACAATGGGTTTTGGGAACCTTACTGCTTGGCTCCTGATCGGTCCGGTGACCGATCAGGGATACTGTTCAGATCGTTCTGGTGAACGATCAAGTGTCGCGAGTTCCTCACTATGACCGATCAGGATGGAGCCTAATCGGTCTAGGTACGCCCTGATCGGTCTGGTGACCGATCAGGATATTTGGACTACGAAGCTGGGAAATCACCCTGCAAAGGGGTGGATCGGTCTGGTGACCGATCCACGACTTGGGATCGGTTTGGTGATCGGATCCCGGAGAAGTCGCAATTTCTGATTACGCATTGGGGACCGATCAGGTGTAATGACCTGGAAAATTTTCTCAATATTTTCTTTAGAAATATTGATCATACCTAGATAGATTCTCGAGGAACATAGGGGTACTAGTATGAACATTAGCATGATTATCCATGATTCTCCATATAGACTAAGAAGCTAAGTAGTAATGGGCCTTACATGGGCCCTTCTGATACCATGGCCATTAAGGGACCTTAGGTAAAATTTTATCATGAATGGAAATGGATGTCAATTAGAAATATTAACATAAACCTTAGTGGGCTCTTATATGGGCCTTGGCAAAAATAATTATAAAAGTAACAAAAAAGAAGTGCATGCACCAAGGATTGAATCTTGGACCTAGTGTACCACCATGCATGTACTAACCAATTCACCTAGCAAGGGAGTGCTAGTGGAAAAGGAAAAGGATTGTTGTTAAGGCTAAGAGGAAGTGAAGAGTCACCATGTGAGGAGGCACCATGACTTTTCACTTGCCCCCTCCACTTAGTTTAAGAAGGGTGGATGAGAGGGGAAAGGACTTAAGTTATTTTCTTTTACACCAAGACTTTTCCTCTTCCCTTCTTCCTTCTCCTTCCTCCTTCTAGCCAAAACCCACAAGGGGTTTTTCCTTTGGAAAAGTTTCACAAGGAGACTTCTTCTTCAAGATCTAAGGGCTTCCTACAAGGCTACAAGGGCTAGGGGTGGTCTAAGGTCAAGGAGGTTTTCTTTTGCTTCTCTATTCAAGGTTATGACCAAGATAAACCAAGGTAAGACTCCCTCACCTGTGGTATAATAGTTTTGGATGTTATCTTTCATGATTTAAAGTTTTGTTTGGGTATGTTGAGAAAAACCATGAAATAGGGTTCTATAATTTTCGGCTAAAGCAAGTTTTGGGTCTAAGATGATGTTAAAACCTCTCTTATGTTTCCTAATGCTTCCTTATGATAAATAATGAATGATATAGGAATTGGGGAATTTTTGTAGAACCCAAAAGCCCCATGAAGTTTTCGGCCACCCTCTCATTTAGGGTTAGGATTAGATCTAACTCTCCAAGTATGTGTATTATGATTCCCTAGGATTTAATAGATATTAATTGTGGAATATATGAATTTTTCCATGGATTTAAACCCTCCATAAGTTTCGGCCAAGGCCAAAATATGGGTCTAGGACTTAGGGTTAGCCCAATCATGGGTTCAAATGGCTTCCTATGGCATTGTATGTATTATATTGGATATTAATTATGACCTATATGAATTTTCCATGGACTTGTGGCCCTTTAGGGTTTCGGCCAAGACTCAACCTAGGGCTAAGAAATTAGGGTTAGCTCCAACTATGGGTTCTAATGGTTTCCCTATGGCATTGTAGGTAATGTATGGGTTCTTCTTCACGTATGGTATCCCACAGGTTATTTGAATAATAGGGTATCTCTTCTTCCAACTTTCGGCCAAGCACTTTAACTAGGGTTTGGGAGGAGTTAGGGTTTCAAGAATACTTGTTTATGGCTTTTTGTGATGTATATATATGTTCAAACATGTGGTATGAATGTTATGTTACTTAAAACCCTAACCTTATGTACTATACTTCATGATTTTTGTAGGCTTATATTAGATACCATGTTTTAGGAGGTTCCATGCATGAATGTTTTAAGCCTTATACCATGAACGCAAGTGTTGTGAAGTAGGCCTTATCTTTGTGAAGAAGAACGCATGATTAAGTTAAATGTCTATGATAGCTATATGGTTAAGTAGGTCTATGCATGTTCTATGTTGAATACCATGGACCTAGGTAGTATGTGTCATGTTCATATGAATCCTACCCATGCACGCTTATGATAGATACTATGGTTATGTATGCTAAGTGACATGTACCTTGTATGAAATGCATGCTTACCTTATGTACCATGATCATGCAAGCTTTATGAACTAAGATGATGTTTATGCCTTAAGGCATAATTATGTATGTATGTCATGTCTTATGAATGAAAATGATGAATGAAGATAAGGTTCATGCCTTCGAGGCATAATGCTGATGTTATGCATTAAGTATGAATGATGAAATGTTAAGTATGCTTTATACCATGCCCATGTAATAGGATCCGGTTTATGTCTTTAATCATGTATGTTCTATGAATGAAAGAAGCATGTGAAACTATTTTACTTTATGAATGGGCTTGTACCGGACCTAAGTAAGGTCCACGGTTCTGGACTACCGATGAAGCTGTCCACGGTTCTGGACTACCGATGAAGCTGTCCACGGTTCTGGGATTACCGTAGCTGTCCTTACCCTAGTAGGTCGATATTAGCTACCTCGTATTTACTTAGGGATGCGCGCATATGATGTATATATATGGTACAAGCCAGGGCTCCCATGATGTGATGATTATATTTAAGTATTTATAAGTATGATTTTCAAATAAGCATCCATATGTTATATGCATTTGACTCACGCATCCATTCATGTTATGCATCCATGTTAATAAATGTTTATTATGTTTATGTTTTATGATTAAGAACCCTGCCATGTTAAATGTTTATTATGTTCATGTTTTATGATTAAGAACCATGTTTACTATGTTCATGTTTCATGATTAAGAACCATGCCATGTTAAATGTTCATAATGTTTATGTTTTAGGATTAAGAACCATGACATGTCGAATGTTTATTATGTTTATGTTTTATGCTAAGAATCATGTCATGTTAAATGTTTCATATGCTTACGTTTTATGTTAAGAATCATGTCATGTTAAATGTTCCTATGCTTATATTTTATGTGACGTATGGTTTTAGTGAGTAGAGAAGGGTTTTACTAAGCCTATGTGCTTATAGTTTTATTGTCTTATACCGCAGATCAAGCAAGAGGATATTAAGGGAAGTAGCAGGAGGGGTAAGAGTGTGTGTGTGGTAGTGACATGGCAAAGAAAAAAAAGGAAAAAGATTCTCATATTTATACTTTGTCTCATGGCTTATGTTTTACACTGTCTTTTTAAGTTTCAAGCTATACTTATGATAGTTATGTCTGAAGAATAACTTACCACCTATGTTGCTTATGGCTACTGTCTGTGATTTTTATATCATGATGTTATGTATGATGTTAACATGCTAAGTTACCATGTCGCTATGTTTAGGAATGATAGTATAAGACATGTCTACGAGATTCAAGTGTTAGGTGCATGTAAGTATAAAAGTTTTAAATTATTCCGCTGCATTACGATGTTCATGTGCCTATATGTACGTTAGCGTAACGTCGTCTCTCGCCTCACCGTAAGGTGTAGGAAAAAAAAGACCGGCGTTACATCAGGATGGAGCCTGATCGGCTGAACCCACCCTGATCGGTCTGGTAACCGATCAGGAGGCTCTCTGATCGGTCCGGTGACCGATCACTTTAATTCAAATGCGCTGTCAGGCGCTTTGATCGCACTCTGATTCCTACTGATACACTACTGATACTTGTTCTGAGCCCTCTGATGTTTGATCTTCTGTTGATTTGCTGCTCTAATGTGCTGCTAAGTGTGCAGGTGACTTAGAGATCATCCAAGGGAAGTCAAACGAAGGTTTTCGCTATAGCAGGTTTGTCCATTTGCTTCCGCAGGTTGTAACGTTCTCTGGCACAAGCTGCAACAGTTGAGGAGCTGATGACATGGGGCTCAACTGGAGCGGTTTCAGTGAGTCTAGAGGAGGTCAGGGGTAGCTGGCTGACTGCAGGTGAGCAGCTGGGAGCTGCTGCAGAGGAGCGTGTGACCTGGCGATGGAAGCTGATTAAGCTGTGTAGTGGAGGAGGAGTTGTAATGCTTCTGGCGACATCTCTGATTCTGCTTGTGCGGTTACTGTGATCCATATCTTGAGCAACTCTACTGTGAATCTTGAGCAACCTTGTGATACTTGAGCACTTGGAAGAGAAACAAGGAGCTTGGCAAGTCCATCAGCGAGAAGACACGAGGAAGGGTGTTCTTGCGTGAGATTTGTGCTGAGTGGAGCTCGGTGAGAAGTTTGATTGTGTTCTTGAGGTTCTTTGTGCTCAGTAAGGTTTCTTCTTGTGTTTCCTGTACTTAATACTTCATCATCTTGAAACGCTGTGGAGAGGTTACTCCACCGAGAAGGAGGTTACATTTTATCCGGATTTTCCGGGGCTTGATCTGCTGACGATCAAGGGATCACCCACCTTAAGGGCACGCCAAGGAGTAGAGGCAAGTTATCCCCGAACCTTGTAAATCCTTTTTGTTAGTGTTTTCATTTGTCTTTCATTTCTGCACTTTGTTTTTGCTGTCTTGCTTCCGCTGTGCTACTAACATCCAAGTGCAGAAGTGTAAAAGCGAAAGAAGTTTTGTGTCTGGCTACATTCACCCCCCCCTCCTCTAGCCATCCAAGTTCCAACAGTTAGGACCAAAAAGGAATTTAGATATCTCCACAATGGCATAATATTGTCCACTTTAAGCCTAAGCTCTCATGGTTTTGCTCTTGGGCTCTCCCAAAAGGCTCATGCTAATGGAGATATCATTATTCCTTATAAGCCTATGATCTTTTCATGTGTTTTTCGATGTGGGACTAAGTTTGCAACCTTGCAACCCCTAACAATATTATATTAAATATGAAATATAAACTAATATTTATGAAACATAACAGTCTACTAGTACTAATTTAAAACTTATAAAAGCTCAACTTTTATTAAAAGAACGGATGAAACATCCACGAGGATCCTCAAGATCTTATATTATTTTACAACTTTTTTTATTTTAATGAAGCGGATAACGAAGATTTCGATATCCTAAATTGGTGGTCACAAAAGACTCAAAGCTTTCTTGTTCTCTCCGTGATTGCCAAAGAAATTTTAGTTTATCCAGTGTCAACTGTTGCTGTGGAGTAAACGTTCAGTACTAGCGACAACATATTAGATAAGCGGCAATCAACTATGTCTCCCGACTCATTGGAAGCTTAAGCATTACTAGACAATCGGACCATAGCCGAAAAAAGAATCTAAGGAATACAACTTTCAAAAGACGAACTCGAAGAATTTGATACCGATGGAACGAATACAACGGGAACGGGAGGAAATGGAAGTGAGTGATGTAAATTGTAAAAGGGTAAAATTATAAAAGAACTATGTGGACTTTAATTCCCTTATATCTTAAGGGATATATAGGCAACTTAAATAAGTGCAAACCCCTTTTTAAATAAATTTTAATTTTTTTTTATTTTTTTATACAATAATCTCGAACCATCGCGAACCGTGGCGAACTGTAAATCGTAACCGTCTTGGGTAGTTATGGTTAAGGGTCGACCCCCAAAGAACCGTCGAACCGGCGGTTCCAAACCGTCGAACTATCGATTCCGAACTATGGTCGAGTATACTCTAGAGCAGTAGTAGCAGAGTGCGTATAGTTGTCATGGCACTACCCACTCGGCCTCACAGATGAGATGTGACGGCGGCTTGACCGACGTCAGGGGTGACATATGACATTGCACCATGTACATATAATGCATCATTGCATTTGTTTATGCTTGTTGCACGTGATTGAGCTATGGTTGTTGTATTTATTTGACATGTACAGAAGGCATATTGTATATGGTGTTATGACCTTGCATTGCCTCGTGTGATACGAGCTTACCCGTGGAGGATTTATCGGGGTTTCTGATTTATCACCCCATAGGATTGATTGACTCTGATATGTATATTCATACAGTACTTCAGTTATGTTTCTGATATTCTTATGAGTCTGTATCTTTTATTTCTATACTTGTTTCTATACTGCTCGTATAGCTTTTACTGTTATGCATTTATTATTTTTATACCCGCAGAGTTCGCTCGGACTCACCTCCAATTGCTATGTTTTTATTTTTCAGACTGATATATTTGGTGTTACCAAGAGAGGCCCGGCAATCAGTCCCTACCCGTCGAGATGACTTGTGTCGGTTGTGCATTCTTGTGATGTATTTGAATTTCCCTTCGATCTCGTGATCTTGTATCTGTGTTTGGATTTTGGTTGTCTGGTTTGTATGCTCCGGAGGAGCTTGTGGATTTTGTGTTGTTTGTCATAAATCGTACTAGTACGCGACTTTTGTGTTGTGTTTACTATTTCATTTCTGTTATGTTGATATTTCCAGTCATGTGAGCTGAGGATAATGTGTTGGTCGTGTAGGCTTTGTATAATGATTTCAGATTGTCCGTCGTATTGGGGAGATGATGTCTGATTTTCTATCAGACATACGGCTCCTCGGGGCTTGACATTCCATGATCTGCCAAGACTTCCATCGCCTAGTATCTGGCCAACTGACCTACTAAGACTTTCCAAGTTGAGCATCTTGCAAACATGATCAATCTATTAGATCATAACAAAACTTAAGGTGAATTTTTGACAACATCAAAATATATGTTTGATTCCAGTGCTCCCTGCACTACCAACAACAACAATTGTATGTGTTGCAACTATGAAACCGTAGGTATTACAAGTTACAATTTTTGTAGTTGTTGCAGCTACGATCTCATACAATTACCCAACTACCAACCACTATGTTAGTAGGAGCCCTAGAGCCAATTATGTGATGATTGACTAGAGATCTTTTGTATCATATTCTATCATTAATAAAGGCATGTTTGGTTATTATATTTACTTTATATTTGTGCCAAATAACTATGTATAATAATGTCCTTGGGCAATAGGTTCTTATCTACATCATATCGATTGGTTGAATCGATAGTTAAATAATATAGAGAACACTACACTAAATCATTCCTAGTCAAGTATTAATATTCAAGGACAATATTAATGCATGAAGACTAGCATATAGGTCAATTGATGACTTGAGCTCATAAGTCATGGATATATGATATCAAGTTGGCACATGGATATGCATTAGAAAATGTGTACTGAATTGACCCGCCATGAGAAAGTTTCATAGATTGTCATATGAGTGTCATAAACTTTCTCATATGACTATTAGTAGAATAGTCCTTAGACTTGAAGTCACTACGGTTCCCTACATAAGGAGTTATGTACTTTGGTATCGTCAAACGTTACCCGTAACAGGGTGGACAATAAAGCGATCACTGGGTATGTAATAAATTATGCAGAGGGATGTGGGTGATGTAGATGGGATCTATCCCTCCCATATGACGGGAGTGATATTTGTAGGCCCCTTAATCGAGTAGGACTACTAAAACGCATGGTCATGCTCAAATGAGTCAATATGAGATATTGAGTTCATTTGTTTGAGTGAGTCTACTCGAGGATCAAGAAACACAAAGATTGATCGACGATGACACGTTCTATGCATCATTGGTCAATCTAGATATCGAGGATGGAATGACAAGGTCATACATTGTCATAGTCATGGAGGTTAAGTCGGATCTCGACTTTCTCGTCACTTGGTAGCAATGATGCATTACTAGATGTCGCTCATGTTTATGTGTCTAAAGTGGTTTAGACACATTGCCAACGTTACGAGAACTTATTGGGTCATACACTAAGGACACGATGCTTCGGAGATTAATTGATCTTAGTTTGACTAAGATTTGATCCGAATTGGATTAATTGAGTTAGACTCAAGTGAATCCAATTGGATTATGGGATTGAGATATAATTTAAGTTTGACTCATTTAGATTAGACTCAATCACATTTAAATGAGATATTAATTGATTAAAATATTTAATAAATTAATAATAGAAGATGATGAAAAGTTTCTCTTCATTGGATAAAGAGAAGTTGAAAAGTCACATGAGAAAATATGCTCTAATTGAGTTTTTATTATCATTAATGGAGGGAAGGTAAAGGAACAAAAACTCTTCATATTCATGGGATGAGTATAAAAGAGTTTTTCTTATTATTTGGATGTAGAACTTGTCATTTTTCTTCCCTTCTTCTCTTGGCCGAAATCCCTCTTCACCCTCTACTTTTTGCTTTGTGAATCTCCTCTTGTGACTAACACCACAAAGGCGATTCTTCTCCGAAGCTTGAAGATCATGTTCGTGTGGATACGCATAGAGGCACAGACACTTGAACGTGCAAGAGATCTGGCATACCTCGGACAAGCGGGATAAGCGAAGGGCATGCGCCAAAGGTATACCTGTATGATAGAAATTTGTAAATTAACTTTGTATAAGTTTTCTTTCGCATGAATTGCTCGTGGGATTTATTATTTCCGTTGCGATTTTTAAATATTTTTGCCTATACATTCCTACACACTACACTATTATCATTATTATTTCTCACATATATTTCCCTCCAAAATCGTGAATCGAGGATACGTTTTAGTAGTTACGAATCCATAGTATTACATAAGTTTAATAACTATTATAACTGAGTTATCACACAGCAACTATGGTTTCATATATATATATATATATATAGTTGTTACAACATGAATATTAGATAAGCTTTGACATGTCCTAATTTTTGGTTTGGGTTGAACAATAGGACATATAATATATCAAATTGAAACTAATTTAGTGATCTATATTTTTTACCAGGTGTAATCTGTAACAGCCTAATCTTAGATCCAAAAAATATCATTTAAAATCTTTTTAGAGGCTTTGATGAATTTTTTTTCTCTTTATTAAGGATAATTTTCATATTTTAAGAGCTATAAAATCGTAGTCATTACAAGTTATAACTGTTGTAGTTGTAGCAGCTACAAAATCGTAATTGTTATAATATATATAACAATTACGATTTATAGTTACTATAACGTGCTCGATCAATTTGGAATTTAGGTAAGAGATATAGCGGAATAATAATGAGACTAGTATTGGTAGATAGTTATATCATTTTATACGAGATTAGGGCTTTTTTAATAAAAAATAAAAATAGAACGTCCTTTAATTATTTGAAAAAATAGAGATGCTCTTTTAGCGTTTGTCTTGAAAAAGAAAAGATTATCGAACAAACTTGTAATAATAAACTAAAGGCCTTATGGAGGAGAGTTTGGAAAAGTGTCAACATCAACAACGATATATCCTCTTTAACCTGTTGAATCAGTGATAAATTTTGATGGAAGATGTGAATTGAATTCGACATTAAATTCATGTTTTTTTAGTTGATTATATTATGCATTAAATGAATTGATTGTAGGTATTTGTCCAAATATCTAACACCTAACTATTAATGATAAGATGAATAGAAGGCTACCAATCTAAGAACGATGTCCGTTGAATGAGTCTTTGAACTTCTTAAGGAGTATTTAGGAGAGTTTTTTCTTCTTAAAAAGTTATTTTTATAGAGATTATCTTGAAGTCAATGAGAAGCTAAAGCATAGAGTGTTTGGAAATATAAGTCAAAAACTAATACAAGGTAAAATTTAAGTGTTTGGTGAATAATTATTTTCAAGCTTAATTTTTTATTAAATGACAATAATATTTTTGAACTATATAAATTATTATTTTTAATTATTTAAATATAATTTTGATACATAATCCATAATATTTTATATATTTATAATATTTTGAATATTATATCAAAATTAATTTTTTTTAATAATATATATATATGTGTCTGTAAAAATATATAAGATTAATAAAAATATAAATATAAAAAATGACAAAATTTATATAAATTTATAAAAATATGTATAAAAAATTTTAAAAATATAAAATTTTATTTAAAGTGTGATGACAATTATGTAAAATTTATTAAAGGTATACATGTCAACTTTTAATTTTGGACCATAAGTAAAAAAAAAAAGCAGAAGTAGAAAAAAATATCAAATTCTTACTTCCAGCTTTTGAGTAAAAGTTACAGAAGTTAAAGCAGAATCTGACATTCACAAATATTCCAAAGTGCTTCTGTGTAGCTAGAATAAAAAAAAATAGTTAACAGAAATTCTCTCAAACACTACCTTAATATATCCTGTTAGTCGATAAAGAATTTTTATGAAATTAGATCAATCACCTCTAATCAAGGGCGGAGCCAAGTTTCACAGTACCCCCACGTTAGCCCGGGGCTCCACCCAAATGTCACTTTAATTTAATTTATCAATTATTATTTCATATTTCTCAATTTTAAAGTGAATTTACATACTATTAGTCAGGGTCCAATATCGCCATCAATCAATATGAGCCCAAGGCCTTTTTAGCTCTGATGGAACATAATTTTGGGCTTTGTCATTGTCCATTAGAATTAGTCAATTGGAAGTATTGGATATCTAGATTTTAAAAAAATAGATTGTTATCTAAGAAATATATTCGAAGTAGATCAAAGAGAAATGGAAACAAATCCAAAAATATTTCAATATTAATCAAAATTGCTCCAAGAAATAAAAACAATAATCAAGTTTTCTCCCACTCGGTAAGATCGTTATATGGATCTTTCTATTCCATTGGGCTGTGTCTTCTATTATATCATAACATAAAAGGGTCCATATAGCCGATCCCATCTAGTGTGATAAGTCTTGATTGTTATTGTTATTTCTTAGAGTAATTTTGATTAATGTTGAAATATTTTTGGATTTGTTTCCATGTCTCTTTGATCTACTTCGAATACATTTCTTAGGTACCAATTTTTTTTTTAATCTAGAAATCCAGCTCTGGATATCTAGATAATCAAAATTACAAAAATTATAATTTTGATCAAAATTATTATAATGTTCAAAACTATTTCAACTTATCAAAATACTTTTCACATATTATAATAATTTTGGCTAAAATTACTATAACATGGAACAATTTTGATCAAATATTTTAAAAAAAACTAATCAAAATTATACTAACTTGATCAAAATTTCTTTAACTTAGTCAAATTTACTCCAATAATATTGTGATAATTTTGATCAAAACTACTATAACTATTGTATTTTTATAAAGCTATTATAATATAGAATAATTGAAAAAATTATGAAAATTATTATAGATTATAATAAAAAAATTCAAAACTATTATTAGATGCTAGTAAGATTAATGAGGTTTTTCCAACCTTGTTAATTTGTAAAATCATCTTCTACAACACGTTGATTTGAAGGAAAAATATTAAGAAATATGAAATACACATATTTGAAGATTTCAAGGAGTTAAAATAACATTAATAAAAAAACTATATACAAAACAAGAAAGATGATATTTACCTAGACCTCATACCTTAAAACTCAAGAAATTAAAAAAAATATATATGGATTCTATTCCTATCTTTTATCTAAGGAATAGAAATCTTATAAAAAAAATTTAACAAAAATCCTAATTAACAAAACAAGATATTAACATAGATAAATCATAATTCATATATATCAAAATTATCAAAAATAATAAAAATATGTTCAAAAGCCTAATGAATTTTGGGCTTGAAATTTAACGATATTAAGTTCTCATATAACAAACATAGATCTTTGAATTATATATGCATGAATCTTGATTTTGAGTTCCGAATCAAAAATTATAACTTCTAAAAAATTATGTTATTGAACCCCATTAGATGATAATAAAAATATATTTTTAAAAATATTCTTTTAATTTTCTCATTTATTTATTTACCCCCAAAGCTCAAATAACCCACTTCAGCCTTATATCCGGTGCAATGGAGCAAGGAGAAAATATTTTCTTAATATCTTAGATTGTTAGGCATTGAGTCTCCTTTAGACAAATTAAAAGTTAAATTTTATTTAGAATTTAGAATAATGATTGGGAGAGTGAAAATCATAGTGAATGACGTGTCACCTTACATGCACGATCTCCGACGGATTCATCGTGCCCCCCCGGGTATAGTTTGATTCGGGGCGGCGGCCTTCGGCCGCCGATGGTATCCAAGCGATAATCGAACGTATACATGTAAAGTGTCACGTCATGCCACGTCATTCATTATGATTTTCACTCTCCATTTTCACTCTCCCTATCATTGCTCTTTTATTTAATAGATAGTTGAAATATATATATATATATATATATATATTGGATTGATAAATTATTAATATTTTCTAATCTATCTATCTATCTATTATATTCTATAAAACACAGTTTCTTCATCCTCTACATGCACACGTGGCATGCTCACAGCACTCGGTTTTCCTCCCAAACCATCTCTCCGTTAATACCCCAATTCTGTGCGCCACCACTTCTCTTCCACTTTCTTCTCACGCTCGATCTCGAGCTCGATCTCGCCTCTCGCTGCAGACAACCTCTCGCACTCGATCTCGCCTCTCGCCGTTCCTTCATTCTCACCGCCGCCTCAGAAAGCTCAGCGCCACCTCTTCTCCGAGTTCGATCTCGCCTGTCGCTGCAGACAACTTCTCGCGCTTGATCTCGCATCTCGCCTAAAGCTGCAGACAACCTCTCGCGCTCGATCTCGACGATGAAATGGAGGACAGGAAGGAGAGGGCTGTAAGGTCAGTTCTGCTACCAGCGGATCTTAGGTACTCATTAGTAAAGATTATTTCTTGGTTTGATTATGTGGTTCATGCTTTTTTAAAAAAAAATTACAGTGACTGAACAACTTCAATTGATAACATAGTTTGCCTTAGTTTACTCTTCTGTTTGGGTTTTTTTTTCAAATAAGTTTTTCCTTGACATAATTTCCAAAATAATCGATTTTTTGGACATATGAATGATTTTTTCTAAGCATTCGCGTTTCCAGATGAAATGGAAGATGCTAAAGGAGCCAAACCCTAATATTTATATTACCTCTTATATGTTGATTTCTCGGATATCATTTAATCAACAGAAAATAAATTAGTGTATATCATTTTGATACTTGATAAACCTATGATTAAGCTTTGTTATTTTTTTTAGTGATAGTAGAAAAATGCTGCTTTCCTGTTTTCTACTATTTTTTGTTAATCTTGCCAAGACTGCACATGATCTCTTATTCTCTTTAATGAAGCCATTTATTTTTTCTTTTCTTTTGGTAAGTGGCCTTGTGGTGAGGTCACCTGGTTCGGTATAGTATCAAGGGAATTAAAGAAAAGTAGTTGGGAAATTTGGAAAATTAAAGGATTTTAAAAATTTTGCTATTTTTACCCAAGTCAAATTTGTCCTAATTTGAATAAAATTATTATTGATCAAGCTTTTTTATAAACAGTCCAAAGGACAGCTGTTGAATCTCCCTTTGTCAAGCAAGGAACAAGTCCAAAGTCAAAAACCGCTGTTGAATCTCTCAAGCCCAAGTCGAAGGTATACGTTTATGGCATGCATATTTTGTCTCGACAGCCAGTACCAACATGAAGATATCGACTCTCTGATATATTATCTGTTGGTTTGATTTCTGTGTTACCGTTGCTGCAGTGAACACCTCATCATCAACTTCCACCTCGAAGGCCTGCATGCACAACCGGTGTCGAAAATGCAGTAAGCTTCATCTCTTGCTGAACTTGACTCGAATAGCTGAAGATTAATTACTTGCTTCTAATTCACTTGCAGGAGTAACTGTTGAAGAATTGAAAATCATGGACAAACAACTATCTTTGTTTCCCACAGAAAAAAAAATTGAGTCATTTTTATGAGAAGTCTTGAAATTGTCAAAAATCTTCTGCGCATTATTAATCATCTTAATCAAGAATTTCTTTGATAAATGATTGATCCCTTTGTTGTTTTTGAATTTTTGTTACTGTTCAAAGTGGTAGGATTGATAGTCACAGAAGACTTAGATCTTTCAATTTTCCTCCCCACCGTATTGAGGTGAGGGTAAATAAAGCTGAAGTCTTCCAACCAAACCTGTCAGTCATGTTCGATATGGTGTCCACTTAATCAAACATAATATGCAGTGATATTTATATATTGAGAGATTTCTTCTTCAGGAATTTAATTTGAAAGAAATTAACATTCTGCAAATTAGGATTTTGCTCCTATCCATTTCAGGAACTACAAGGAAACATTTTGCTCTCATAAAACATAATTCATTACATAGAAGCTGCTAAAGGGAAGAATGAGCACACCATATAAAACAACAGGATTGATCACTACATTATCATTAGTTATTAAGCAAACGATTCGATTTTGCATTATCATTCTCTGCAAAAGGCCGAAAATGATCATAAGGTGGTTGCAGACTCGAACCATTTCATAATTCAATCACCTGTAAACCGGTGCATCATTTTTCCCAACTGAATAAATATGGCTTAGCATGTACTGGTGATTGCTAATGAGGTAATTAAATGAAATGAATCTTAGGTTGAGATAGTTATTTAATCTGGAAATCAACAAGAACTTCATCAATCAATAAGCTCAGTATCTGTCTTTGAATTTGCTTGCCAGTTTCAAATGCTTCAATCTCAAACTCCAGCCAACTTCCCAAGTGAGTGCTCATGTCATTTTCCACAAGTTCATTTACCATCCAGTTACACTATTGCATAGAGCTCTTTGTTATCAGACATAGAGTTCCAAGTGAAGAACTCCAGCCAATTCTTCCCTTCCTATCAGACATTTGAAATAGAGCTCTTTGTTTCACTATTGCAAGTTCTCCCTTCTGATATGCTTCCAAAAATTAAGAGTTTCTTTATTTGAGTATCACAACTTCTTGGTTTATTCTTTCACTCATTTCTCTGGAACAAGTGATGATACTTGCGTATTTTGCATCTTGATAATTGATTAGTTAAATAAACCTTTTCTGTTTTGCACGCTAAATTTACCTTCTTTCTAGGTCCACTTTATATTGATGATTTGGAAAATGTGCTGATTGTTGAATAAGGAACAGTTGGAAAAATATATTAGACCCAGATGCTTCACCCATAATTCCACAAATTCTAACGGTCTCTAAAGAATCAAAATTTGTATGAATCATGGATACTTTACAGAGGATAGTAAGTAGACTAATCTGTGTTTTAAAGAATATGAATCTAACAAATCTTATCTCAATGTCATATTTTTTTGTTTAGGTAGTCATGACAGTTGATACTTGACATTAAAATTCATTGAGTATCCAATAATAAAATTCATGTGTGCAGGTTGTTGAAGAATTGATGATCATGCACAAAGACTTTCTTAAGGAAATTATGAACCAATAGAAAAGTTGAGGAGATTAGGTCCCATAATCATCTCGGTCGCCTAAAGTACAAAAGCAATCTATTTTATTATATTGACATCAATATATACATGATGAATAAAATTACTATTTATTTTAATTTTTCATTTAACAATAAAAATTGTCATATATATATTATAACTAAACATTATTTTAATTATGTAAAATTTCCATGCATCGCACGAATATTACACTAATTTATTTTGATTATCATAAAATTTCTATAAAATCAGTCCGATACTCTCAAAATTAATCGGCAGATGCATAATGTTAATTAAAAAAAAAAGCACATCAACGCGAACCCAACGCTCCACGTGTATTTACGCGTCAACGTGTCTTCTCTGCACGAGACCGTCCCAACCCGCCCTGCTTTCTGGAAGGCCAGAAGTAGGCCATTCTACTTAATTGCCCATCAAATATCACTGCACTCTCGAATCCACCGTCCATCAACAGTGATTCCCTCCTGGGCATTCATCTGACCGTCCGTTCTTATCTTCCCCACGCGTTTCCCCCACTCAACCACCACTTGCTGCCTCGAAGCTTCCCACCCATGACCCTCGTTATTTAATCCAAATCCACCGCCGATCTCCTTCATTTCCATTCGATCTACGATTTCTTCTTTTTCCCCCTTCCTATCGATCGATTTAGATAGCAGCAGAAAGAGGAATCATGGAGGCTCAGAGCAATTTCCGTGATCAGGCGTCATTTTTGCAGTTCAGCGACCAGCTTCGGCTGCATACCTCCGCCCTCGCCAATCTCTCCATCGGAGACAGCATCTGGAGCGAACCCTTCGTCCAGCAGAAACCTCTCAACTCCATTCACGGTTCTGATGTCAACGGCGGGTGGAAATCGGCGTTTGGAGGCTCCCAGAAGCTCGCCTTTGGCACCAGCAACTACGGCGTCAATCGGTACAACAACGCCGACAACGGCAAGAACGACGATGCTGGAGGTAACAAGAGATTGAGCTATTCCGGCAGCGGAAATTACAACGATGGTGGGAGCGGTGGGGTTATTAAGAATTATTTTGAGAATATGGCGGTCGACAAACTTGCTAGTAAGACGGTGGTGGGAATGGGAATGGGAAGAAGGGTATTACTAATAGCAATGATGTAAGCAACGGTAAGAAGAAAAAGAACCCTAACAACAACAATAGCAGCAGCAACAACAACAATAAGGAGGCGGTGGTCGACAAGAGGTTTAAGACGTTGCCGCCATCGGAAGCTCTTCCGAGGAACGAGGCGATCGGTGGTTACATCTTCGTTTGTAATAACGACACCATGGAGGAAAATCTCCAGAGGCGGCTGTTTGGTACGCCCTTCATTCTTCTATTTTTATCCTTTTACTCCTAATTAGTCTTTACCTAATTGTTAGGGTTATATAATTCCCCCTGAGTTAACTGAGAAGATTATACATGATACTTACATATCATTTAGTGTTTGTAGTTGATCTCGAAGACTAGTACTCTAAAATTGTCCCCTTTTTTCCCCCCTTTTGAGGAGTTCTGCTATCTAATTTTGGCTAACAATGCCTGTGATGTTTGATAGGTCTTCCATCAAGATTCAGGGATTCAGTGCGAGCAATCACTCCCGGATTACCCCTTTTCCTGTACAATTACTCCACTCATCAGCTTCATGGGATCTTTGAGGTGCTTACTACATACCTGATGGAGTTTTTAGTTCTCTTGTTTATTTCATCTCAACTTCGAGGAAATTTCTCATGAAAGAATCCTTTATGTTTTGATGCGCAGTCAGCTAGCTTTGGAGGAACCAACATTGATCCCACCGCATGGGAAGACAAGAAATGCCCTGGAGAATCTCGTTTCCCTGCTCAGGTATGCTTCAATCGCTAATGTTTCTTTCTTTACCTGATCTTGTGTATTTAAGCAGCAAAGCATGTAAAACAATCTTTTAACTAATCATTAATGCGTTTGATTAATAAATAATGTCGATCTCGGATAGGATAACTAAGTTTTTCTTATTACTGCAGCCCAATCTTATTTAAGTCGAGCCACTCATGATCGAAGTCTCATTTTTTTGTCATAACTGACCGATTTGCTAACTTAAAATTGATGTAGCTGAAAATATTCATTGCTGGTATTCAAATATGTTCTACTTAAAGATCTATCTGGACCTGACTGATTCATTGGCAATGAAACATGGTAATAATGAAAAATATTCTATTTTTAAATCATGTGCCAATAATATCTAAGGCAGTTCACTTGTTATTTGGATTTATGCAATCTAGACAAGTTCAATTTGCCATACGACTTGTACATGGAGGGAGACTACTGTGTATATAAATATATGACTGTGTCTTTCAAGCAATTCAAAATTTTGGAACAAGTTATTGGCCAACCAAAATTCAACAAATTATGTGATGGTTTGCCTGTTCTCCTCCCATTGAATGAATTGATTACCTAATCTATGAAATTATTCAAGCTTTACAACTAATCTTACCTTCTTCTGATCTGCCAAGACGCGGTCGGTGCTCTTTAACTTGTTTAATCATCTTGGTCAAATAAACAACTAGTAGACACGTTAAGCATTATGCCATTGCTATTCATTAGTCAAACAGCAATGGAAGGAACGTTACAATTACTGGAAACCAACAAATTCTATATTGCCATTTAGTATAATTTGTTTCCAGGATGTGATACTGAAAACATATCTACTATCTCTTAGGTGAGAGTGGTAACAAGAAAGCTCTATGAGCCACTGGAAGAGGATGCCTTCAGACCCATACTTCACCACTATGATGGTCCCAAGTTCCGACTGGAGCTCAATGTGGAAGAGGTTTGTTCCTTTTATTTTCAAACTTTTAATATTACTCTTTTGCTTGAAAATTTGTTTTGCAGTTTATCTTATGCAATACTTGGTACTATGAATTGCATCGATGACCTTGATTCCATCTATGCAGGCCCTGAGGCTCCTTGATATCTTCGCCGATCAGGATGCTTGATTGGAGTATCTTGGTTATGAATGAAACGACTAAAACCAAAATAGATATTTTATAAATTAATATATGTAATGTGGAGTAAATCAAGGTTTTGTACTTTACGCAGTAAACTTTCGCTTTTGGTGCTTCTACAGGGTTTTGTAAAATCTCGGATGCAATGCATGGACTATCCACGTACATAGACATCCGAGTGAATGTAATTTACTAGGAGGAGATGCTGGAGAATTTAAATGTCTTGTTGTGAAGGTTGAACTCGATTCGATCGAATTTTTCCATGAGAATTTTATTTTACGAGACTAGGAGATCGTTGATTGGGAAAGATCAGGTTAAGCACTTCGGCTAGTTTCCTAATTGTGTGTGCAAGTAATCGGACAAAAAATGTTGTAAATAGCTATATATTATCTGCAGTATGTGTGATGGTGTGTTTCAACTTTTTCCAATATAGATCGGTACAAAGTGTTTTTTCATTCTAAATGAAAAATATAAGTGGCACCAAATATCATCGAATATAAAGTGATACAATTGGAAGAGATTACGAATCTCATTATAAACCTGAGAGAATGTCACTCGTATACAAGTTCCAAACTTGTGCCCAAGTCCTGTTGCACCAGAAGGGTTACGGGTGAATAGGATTTTAGTTTCAAATTTTAAGATTAATTAATTAATTTATATTATTACGTATATGTATATGATATGAATAAATATATGAGGAGATGTTCTCTTTTACTCATGGATGTGCAACAAATGCAAATTTAGAATTCGGATTTATACTGAATCAAGTTGATTACTATACTAGCACGATTTGTGTGTAACAAATATCAGACTGGTCAGAATAATATTTGCTCAAGCGAAACAACCGATATTTAGCCACGTAAATCATTTTTTGCTACTTCTCAAGTGTAATAAAAGCATTAATTAGACATTAATTACGATTTTGTAACCTCGCCGGCAATATTGGCTGACCACATAAGAATGCAAGATCTTGAGTAGAAGAATAAGCGAAAAGTTGTAGCATGAAAAGTGATCTCTGTACATTCATTCCTTCACTGTCTTTCCTCTCTATCGTACATCCACTCGACAAATTCATTCTCAGTTCACTGCAACCACCAGTGATTGGTGGGTTTAGTTTTTTATTATATTTTGAGAAACATACAACTCACAACAACTTCGAAATGCAGTCGAAAATGAGATGAATCTGTTTCAAGGAATCTGTGTTCATCGCAGCCTGGGAATCTCTTCCATTATGTTGTCGGTAGATTTGGAGTCGGCACTCAAACTTAACAGTCGACACTTGAAATTGGCACTTGACACTTAGACTTGATAGTCGACAGTCGTTCATTCAAGATAGCCTAATTTCCAGTTGGCTCAGTCATTCCCAAACAGTCTCTTCTTTCTTGTTTGACAGTATAAAATTATTAATTCAAATTACTCGACAAATAAGTCTAAATTTATTTTTTTATAAATTCAAAAAAAAAAAAAATCTGTCTCCCTGCTACAAGATTATCCAAAAAACACATCTACAAATACTCATTTAGGTTTTGAATAATGAACTCACAAACCATGATTATGTTTCTTTAGTAAACGGATCTGAAAAATTCAATTAATCAAATATTCCAACCATAACCTGGCCCTCTATAAGAAAAAATAATAGACCAAATAACAGATAAAAATTTAAGATAATCAGTCCGGTCTTACGAAAATTTTTTACCGATCGCTCAGATAGATCAGGAAGAACTCACGACGGATGATTTAGAAGTTCGATGTCTGAGGGTTCGCACCCTATTTAGAGAAAAATTTCTGTAAAATACTACAGATATCTAAAATGACGGTTAATCATCCTGCCGCTGCACCATAACCTGGGACAACCCACCCTTTATGAGCACATTTGGCAAACTTCTTTAATGAGATCGACAATAGAGTCTACTACAATCTTGGAAGATCATGCAATGGAGTTTTCGTAGGTTGCGGATTTCTTATATACATAGCAAGGAAGAATTGTGGGGTTTATATTGTGTGAATAGAGATAGATGTCGTGTCTTCATCACGAAAAGAGGAGAGGGGTGATGCAAGTTTTTGTTCATCGACTCGTCTGTTTATGCTTTCTTAGTAGAGTTATATATAGAGCTATAGAGTAAGTCTCAAGTCTCAATGGCAATCGATGAGAGAAAATTTCTCATAGCGAAACAGGTATATCACTGATAAATCCCTTTGAATGATAAACTATCTCAATTGGTTGAGATATTTTATGAGAAAATATCTCAAGTCTCATAGCGAAACAAGTAAGTCTCAATTGTCTCTGAGATAATGATGTAACGATTAATCCCTTTGAATGATTAATCTCAAAATTGAATCCCAAGTACGATGCACTATAAAAACTTTAAATTGACTCATAAACTCTGAAATCCCCGACGAAGCCAGCAACATACAATGACTCATGATATAGTCGTCAAAACTAATTAATATGGCTCTTAAGTCTTAAGCGAGCCTATCAAATATTAAAAAACTAATTAGGCTGATGGGACAGCTCATTGGAGAAGACGTGTGTATATCTCTTTATGAACATATTTAAATGTGCTCCTTCCTTTTCGTGCGTCAGTAAAAAACAGAAGAAGAACTGTGTGGATGATTGAGACTAGCTGTGTTCCTTGATCGTTGTATACTCGATGAAAACGTTTGCCCTTAGAAAACCTGTGTCTGAAGTAAAAGAAGGGATCTCCATAATTAGTGCCATTATTGACACGGCGTCACCGAAACATGGATCGCAATTCCTTTTCGCATGGACTTTCTCTCTATGTGATTTGTGCCGATTGTGTTTCCTCATTCCTCCGCAACTTCCTCACGCCAACAGCACGTCGCATCATCACCAGGAAGCCATGCCAAGGACCATGATTTATGTGTGCAATAATTCAAAGGCTTCCCCTTTTTTTCTCTTTGTTGGGTACAAATTTAAGGGCTTTAAACTTGTCAAATATTTTTTATGGTAAATACATAGTGATTGTATAGGTCTCGAAGATAAGTTCAAAGAAGTTTCAGAAATAACAATCGTGTCTCATTTTGCACAAACGATGCCTTAAGAATCTTGAAAAAAAATTATATATAATTCAGGTATTTGGGCCTAATCTTGAACACTTTTAGATTAAAGAAACACTTGAAGGGGATGAAATAGATTGACAAATCTAATTGCAGGAATGGATAGTTTTACAAAAATAAACATTCCTTAGTAGTCGATAGAAAATTTATCAGTTAGTCATTTTTAGAATTAGTAAGATCATAGAAACTGGATAGCTAAATTATCAAAAAAAAAATTTATATCCCTTGTGTGGTGTACTGATAAAACATTCAAAAAATAATAATAAGAAAATTAGACTTCCAATTTCAAATAAAAAATATTTAATATTAAATTTCTAAATGTGCATAAATTATATGGTAAATTACTTAACCATGTAGTTTAAGTTTAGTATTTTCCAAATCGCATAGGTAACATTAAAAATATCCAAATCACATATCCAATACTCATTTTGTGCCTTTGCTCATTTACTTTTGCTCGCCAAATAATTGATTGCGAAATGTATCAATTGATATTATATGTTTCTTTGACTTAAAAAAAAATTTTAATCGATTCCTACACTATAGCAACTGATTCAAAACTTTTTTTTTAATGATTAAACAGTCTTTTATGATAAACAATAATCGCTCTCAATACGATATATCAAATATTTAAGGGCATAGACATAATCAAGAGAACTAGACGAACACATAGAATCTGACTCTATATCATTCTGAATTTTCTATGTTTATAAATTGATTTTGTCTGAAACCGACTGATCCCGGCCTTGCCTACGGGGTAAGCCGCCCCGCTTATCCAGTCAGCATGGCGCCACGGAGGATCAGCAAAGACATCGCCCGAGGGGTCCTCGAGTCCGGAAACCCCCTGGGTCACTATTCAGCCAGCAGCGAACAGGGTCGATCAGGCCGACCCCTAGCCTCCTCTGGTCTGGCCACCTTGACCCTTTGCCAGCCTAGACCTAGGTCGTGCGCTCCAGGCGGACGCGTGGCGGCCCACGCTCTCGTCGCACCATGCGAATCGGGCACCCAACATAGTCAGCCAGGCATGTCTCGGTAAACCCCCGACTTAGGGCGTATTCTGCACCTCAACACTCCTAGCCGGACGCGTGGCTACCCACGCTCCCTGGCCATTACCCGACCTGACCTTCGACACTCGGATCCGCCGGTTGGCACTCGAGGCACGGACTATTTCGTCCCTGTGCCCCCTATCTCGTCATATCCAGGGTACAGCCCTGAGATCGGGGTACCGCACGCCTTACCTGTCTCTGACACATCTCACGGCCAGACCGTCAATCCTATACTATCGTACTGCTGAAGCATCCCGCGCCCTGCCGCGCCGCTCCCTAGTACTCTCATACAGGCTAACATGTACCACACCCTTATCTTGTCAATCATAGACAAGGGTTGTCATTGTCAGTCCCCCCCCTCGGCTATATAAACCCTTCACTTCACCTCCCACCGGTATGCGCTTGAGCTCTCTCATCTACTACTGCATTTCAATTCAGCTCCCCTATATTTCCTGTGGATGCTGACTTGACCATCGGAGTGCCTGACTGGGGAAACCCCCCGGCGGGCTTGCTAACGGTCACCTTTTTTAAAGGCAAGAGCCCGCTTGGAGCCAGGACAGCGCCGCCTCGACTGCTCGTGCCATGGGAGAAACCACTCTGGCCCTTGGGACCGCCACTTCGCTTCACGACAGGATCACCGACTAATGGATTTAGAGAACTTGGAATGATAACGAACAATTCAATATACTGTATTGAGAACAACGAATTTTTGATCATATAAAATTTCTTAATCACTTTTTTATAATTTTTAATTGATTTCTATAGTGTGATTCAGCAAGCGAAAGAGAATGAGCGAAGGGGCAAAATGGGCATCAGGTACACTATTTGGGTATTTTCAAAGTTGCCTATGCAATTTGGATAATATGAAACTTAAACTACATGGTTCAATAATTTGCCACAAATTAAACTATATGCCAATGAGAAATCTTGGTCGAAAAGAAACTCAACTTTTGCAGACCGCAGATCCCAAAAATGAGGTTCAAAGGGACAACCTAACTACACCGAAAAAGTTATTCATTATGAGGAATAACCCAATAAATCAATAAAGGATGGAGGTTAAACAGAAAACTTTTAATGATCCATTACAGTAATATGGAATCTCTTAAGAGATCATCTATATGAGAAAGAAATAAGATCACTTCGAAGATAATTGAAAGCATAATTCATAGAACTTTTCATAGAACCAGGTGTGTTCATTGCCAAGAGCTAACATACTCATGAAAATTGAGTTGCATTAGAGAGAGTAATGGGTGAGATATGTCAATGATTATGCAGACGGTAAAATAATTCAACGACATCATATGTACGACCAGCCAGTAACTAAACAGATCTTCATAAGGGAATGTTCAAATGGTAAAACCTATGTCTTTTACTGGACTCAACTACTGAATGCTATCGCATACCCTATTTGCATTCATATAGATAATTGTTGGATATCTGTGAATGGAAAAAAAAGTAGAGAGGAAAGAGACTCCATTATGAATGAAACTTTAGTCCTATATTGAAATTTCAAGATATATTAGTTGGTTTATATTAATTCACAAGCATTATAGTTATGAACAAATCAATGGGGAGAGACACTCTCTCATGTGTGGGTGTGCACGGAGGTGTAAATCTAGGGTCTGAATTTGCACTAAACCAAGTTAACTAGTGTACGAGCATGACATGTGCACATTGAATGTTGGACCGGTCGGGATAAAATTTACTCAAGCGAATGAACCAATATTTTTTCATCCAAATATTTTTACTTGTTGCTCAAATATAACAAATGTATTAATTGATGATTAATGAAGATGTCTGAGCTGGACGAGTTAATGAGCAATAAATGACTTTAATTCAGCTATTGAATATTGCAAGGGTCTAAGCTCTTATATAAGAAGATCAAAAGAGAGAGCTAGTAGCAAAGATTTTTTTCCACCTTCGTCCCTCGAAATCTTCTCTCCGTTGTGTGTTTTCGCTCAGTGGTTTACTAGTGATGATAATAATCGGATATTTTCTCAGTTCGTCACGAATAATCAGTGTTTAATTCTGTACGTGGTTCTACCTTTGTATCCTAGGAAATGGGCATCCATCATCACCTCGAAGCACAATTGGAGGACAAATTTGGTTTCAGGAAACTGCATCACACAAACCTCAACAACTCTATTTTCAGCCTTGAGTCTCGGTAACTCAGCCTACGTCTCGGAATCTCGGCCTTGGATCTTGGCATCTCGACCTCAAACATCTCAGTCTCGAAGGGTACGACAGAGGGGCCTGGGGCGTCGTCGTTGGTGTTGGAGGATACCTCCTCAGAAGGGTGACCCCCCTGTGACCACTCCTTAATATGCATGTGTTGGGGTCCCAATATGGCCGCCTTCTCAGCCACTTGTAACTTCCGACATAGACGGACACTCATGAAATCTGGTTCTTAAGACCTCACCCTTTTGCCTTTGGAGCTGCCCCATGAGCTGGGAACTCAGGGCGAAGGAGGAAGAGAATGAACCTCCCCGGCAGGTGACTCGACCTCACCCCCGGACTCCGCAATGGCTGGTGACGCCCTCCGGTAACGTTTTGAGAGAGCGACGACGTCCTCCTCCTCCTCGAGAGCAGAGGGAGGAACCTAGGCCGAGGGGGTTCTCCTCTTTGAAGAGGTGAGAGGATCCGAGCGCTTTCAAGGGAGGGTCGGTGGCACACCCTTTTCCTCTTCCTCTTCCTCGTCAGACAAGATGAGCCGTCTTTATTCGACAGGTAGAGGGCTCACCTCTCTAGTCGGCTCCAGTACTGACACAAGTACCAGGGTTGGTGGTTCCTCATCCCCTTGTGCTCCAGCAAGGGTACGGGAGGGATCAACCTCCTCGACGGCGGGTAGCTCGATGGCGGGAAGCTCCTGACTTTGGGTTTGCTCAGAGTCTTCAGATGGCTTGACCACTGGAGCCATAGGAACTTGAGGAGGAGTGAATGTCTTCTCATTTGCAAGCTCCCATTTAAGAAGCTTGCTCATAGACCGAACAAGCATGATGGCTTCTGCAAAAACACAAGCAAAGGAATATCAGTTAGAATAAACAAGTATTTGATGAAACAGTACACTTACTAAGGTTGCGGCCAAGGCTAGTGGCTTTGGGGCTAATCTTAGCCTGGTACAGAAGCCCTTCGCATTGGACCAGGTTAGGGTCGTGGAATTTCATTCCAGCCAAGATGCTTCTAGCCCACTAATACCCTTGATCTTGTTGGAAGTCACCCAACTCTATAGGGATAGGTAAGTCTTCTCGCCAGCGAGTTGGACAAAAGGAGCGCTCAGAAAGTTGGATGAAGAAGCGCTCTTTCCATCCCTTATGAGAAGATGAGAGGCCACCTATAAATTTGTACCTAGAGCGAGCAGTAAAACCAAAGGCTCCTCTAAATGCAAGGTTGGGAAGGAAAAAATAGTGAAAAAAACAGGGGGTCAAAGGTATGCCAAACAACTTAAATAGAATGAACGCCCCGCCTATCTGAGCGAAGGCGTTCGGAGCCATTTGGTGAAGCGGAACGTCAAAATATTTAGAGACGGCCATGAAGAAAGAAGGAATTGGAAAACGAAGACCAAAGTCTACCTGACCTAGGAAGAATGTGTAAAACCCTAAAGGGGTTCACTGGAGATTGGTTGAGCCTAGGAACCCTAACATCTAAATCTGTTGAGATGTCGTAGGTCTCACAGGTGACCCTCAGGGTATTGAGTTTAACCTTTGATGAAGTAGCCTCATACCATTCTGGACGATAAGTCTGCTCCCCTTCGATTTTTTCCTTCTTGCTTTGTCTTTTCTTTCCCTCTCCACTCTTCCCCATGGTTCTAAAGAAAAAAAGGGGAAGGAAAAGAAGAAGGAGGCAGGTAAGACTTACACGGGAAGAAAAAGCTTTAGCAAGCGGGAACAGAAGACACAAGCTCTAGCAGTCGGCGGTGCAAGATGACGGAAGGTCACCTCACCCCCCCCCTTCCTCCCCCCTTTTATAAGGAAGGAGCAGCCACGATGTGAAGGAATAGATGCACGACGCGTGGATGGGAATGAATCACAAATCTCCAGGCCTTGCCGCTCATTATAGCCGTCGATTGGTATGACTCGACTAAGTGCATCAAAGAAAGATTACGTTGAAGGGATCCTGCCATGTGGTAGCAATTTGTTCATTAGGAAAGTCTCCCATCATTAATATACCTCATGCGTTCTTAATAGGTGATGAACAACCATCATTACAGGGTCTTGAAACTCGTACAAGCTCTTGGACCGACTCAAGCGACCACTTTGAGCTAAGGAACGAATGTTTCAATTCCTAGAACCCGACAAGTCATTAAGGAAGAAGAAATGGTAATGTACACTCCCCATATACTTCGCTCCCTCGTCACACCATAAGTCTAATCAGTCTGTCCCACTTCCTTCGATTAGACTTAAAGGGAGAGACTTATGATAGGGATAAATAATCTAGGGAGGACACATGGCACGAGAAAGCTACGTGATTGGACACCTGGCGCGAGGAAGCTGCCACGCAAAACACCTGGCATGAGGAAGCTACGTGATAGGACTGACAATGTTAGAATACCTAAGGTTAGCCCGGCAAGAAAGTCCCCGAAACCAGGTCGGGAAGAAGAGTCCTCGAGATTGGAACGGGAGGGTTCTCGAAACCAGATCGGAAAGGAGAGTCTCCGAGTCCAAGTCGGGAAGAAGAGTCCCCAAGACCAGACCGGGAAGTCGAGCCTCGAGACCAACTCGGGAAAGTGGAGCCCAAAGAGCAGTTCAAGGAAACAGAAAACAGACTGGGAAAGACTTTGGACCCTCCCCCTTCAGAATAGGAATTATGTAGCAGGTAGTTATTGCCTATAACGTATGATGATAATGGACTTAATGGGCGTGGTGGTCGTTATCGGCCTTCCTAAGAGGAGAACGGTTGTCAAACAACTGAGGACCATTAAACGAGGGAGGTGGAGGCGTGGAGAGGAGAGATGTCGAGTATATAAGATGCTTTGGCGCCCAGGTGAGGGGACACGGTGAAAACTAAACTCTAATACTTTTTCTCGTTTACTCCCTACTAGAAAGATTTTCTCTTTTTTCTCGTTTACTCCCTACTAGAAAGATTTTCTCGTTTACTCCCTACACGGTGAAAACTCCTTCTGGTGCATCCCCTTTACATTCATGTTAATTTCGCTGGCTGGCTCTCCCCGTCGTCATCTTAGGCTACGCTTTGGTGATTCACCACCCCTATTATTTACTTCCGGAACAATAATCATAGAATATTGAGATAAAAATAAAGAATTATAGCGATAATAGTAAAAAAAATCGTTTTGAATTGGGTTATTCGAGTTTTTCGAGTTGGATTCGGATTGGTCGGGCTCGAATTTAGATTTCGATTTAAAAATTTTAAATTATATTCGAGTTCGGATGGAGTTCGAGTTAAGATTTTTTTTAAAAAAAGTCTAATTTGATTCCAATCCAACCCGAATCCAATTCATCGGAATTGACATTCTTGATCACGCATGCGAAGTCATGCATGCTATCTGCCTTTATATAAATCCAATGAGTATCTTAAAAAAAATTATTTTAATTTTTATTTACTTAATTTTATCATCTAACTTTTAAAACCTAAAAATAAAATATTGAGGGGGCGTTTGATTTAGGATAATAGGGACTAAGGAATGGGAATGATTACCAATCATTCCCATTGACATTGTTTGGTAAGTGTCAATGGGAATGAAAATAAGGGAATTGTTCCCTCATTTTCATTCCCTACTCCTCCTCATTAATCAAATTCCTCAATCATTCCTTCCTTTTCATATATCCAAAACACTTCTTTTTTTTATTTTATATTTTTCATTTTACTATTTCTTTTTATATTATCTCATTTTACTTTCTCTCTCTGCATTTTAAAATATCTCTCTACATATTTATTTTTTCCTCTCTCTATATTTTCTATTATTTTCTCTCTCTACCTTTCAGATCTATTTTTCTCTTTATATATTTTCAATATTACTTTCTCTCTCTACCTCTCTTATTATAATTTATCTATCTTAATTTTTCACTTTTTTTTATATTTTCTATATCACTTTCTCTCTATATTTTCTATATCACTTTCTCTCTCTATATTTTCTATATCGCTTTCTCTCTCTATATTTTCTACATCACTTTCTCTCTCTACCTTTCTCATCTCATTCTCTCTCTGTATATTTTGATAATCACTTTCTCTCTTTACCTCTCTCATCATAATTTATTTATCATTATTTTTCATTTTTTCTGTATATTTCATATATCACTTTCTCTCTCTACATTTTCTATATTGCTTTCTCTCTCTACCCTCTCATCTCACTTTCTCTCTCTACCCCTCTTATTATAATTTATCTATCTTTATTTTTTACTTTTTCTCTATATTTTCTATATTACTTTCTCTCTCTACATTATCTATATCACTCTCTCTCTACCTCTCTCATCTCATTTTCTCTCTCTATATATTTAATATTACTTTCTCTCTCTACCTCTCTTATCATAATTTATCTATATATTTTTTTAATGATTTCTCTCTCTATTTTTTATCACATCTATCTTATCTTATTTTTTCTCTCTACTTTTTATCTTTATTTTCTCTATTATTGTATTTTCTCCTTATTTTTTTCTTCTAATTTCTTTTTTTTTACCTTACTTCTCAAATTTTCTCTCTATATTTTTCTAATTTATCTCTCAACTCATTTTATTTCACTTTCTCTATTTTGTAATAATTCTATTGTTTTAGGTAACTTTGAAATTTTTATGGATTTCTATTACTAAAGTTAAACTGAACCAAACATCATCAATGATAATAATTTTCATTCCAGGATTTGAACCAAACACTACCAATGGAATCATGATTCTCATTCCCATTGACCCCTCAATGAATCCTATTACCATTCCGTTTAATAAATTTAAACCAAACGCCCTCTAAATAATTTAATCTCGAAAATAATAAATAAATAAATAAAAAGTTCGGCGTCGGGTAATCACGGATAGGCGCGCACCGCACCGTATAGCATTCCGGATAATAATTTCGTGTATGAATATACAAAACTTATTTTTTTACATGCATGACTAGCAACAATTAATATCTTAATATCTGCTTCCGTATCGACGGCATGATCCTTCCTTTTCCACCCACCCACGCATGCACCCATCCATCCAACACGCCATATTAAGTAGTAAGCAATTTTAATCATAATTTATCCACACTAAGTCTAATGCCATCATTTTGAAAGTTACCGTCTTTGTCTTTTCTTTAAAACAAAAATATATATTTGATTCATCTCGACTCGGCTCGACTCCACTAATCAGCTTGGCTCAGTTCGGCTGGAGCGGCGCAGAGCGCAGGGGTTTCACGTGAAACAAATAGTGAATCGGGAAAATCACCGAGACGCTTCTCGTGATTCGTGGAAGCCGAGCGCATGCTGTTCCTACCCCCGCACTACTTCCTTTCTCCTGACGGACCCACCCGATGTCTAAATCAAGTCACGGGCGGGTGTTAATTTGAGTAAGAAACAGATTGGCGGACGCTATGTCACGTGAGCCTTGCGAGGAGTGGCAGCGGCAGGAATGTCGCGGGCAAAATCACGTGCCTGCGGTATAGAGGACTAGTAGATCTCTGAAAGGAAAGAGAGACTTGTTAGTCTTCTCCGCCACATTAATTTAATTTAGAAAAAAAGAATGAAAAAGGCGTGTATTTAATTCCATCATCAATATCACATGTTTTATTTTTTTTGAAAAAAAAACAAAAGAAGTAAATTCTTGATCTAACTTTGAGCTATTTCACGAAATCCATGTTCCAATTAACAGAGCTATATTCAACGGGAATAATAATTTTTATTAATTGAGTAAATTCCATTTTGCCAAAGAGAGTTGACCAAGTAATAAAAAGCCATCTTGTATAAGTTTAAAGGACCAAAACTGTGTTTTCTTAAATGTATATCAAAAAGATATTTTATCCGAAATATTCTCTCAAAAATACCCTTAAATTTATCGGAATTCATCACCCATTTATTTATATTTAAATTTAAATTTGTTTTCTTTGGTTAAAATGGCGCGGGCAAAAATAATGCTTTTACTTCTCTAATGTGTATTTTTACTCTGATTAATCCCAAATAATCATTTAAACGTGTGAGGATGCGGCCGCACGATTTCCCGGTGGGGGCACAAAGCACGGGCCATAACATGTGCTTCATGTCTGCGGCCGCTTTCGATGATTTCGATCACATGGTCCGGGACGGCTTTGGCTGGTTTAGGCTCGAGCCGGTTCCGGGTCTTCCAGTGTTTTTATTCAAGGGATGGGATCGTTTATATCACGAGACCCGCGCCCCCTCCGGTTTCACCACCTGTACCGTTTAGCTGCGTGGCTTACCGTCCCCTTCTCTCTCTTTTCCCCTTCCTTCTGTTCGTTTATCCTCGCCGCTCGCCTTTACAGCGACATAGGCCTCGGCTTTGGCTTCCGCTTCCTCTTCCTCTCTCATCCTTTTCGAAACCCTAAATTGTTGATCTGATCCGTAGCTATTCTTGCCCTCTGATTTGGTTGCAATTCTTAATCTGTGTGGTAAATGGTGGAGACGGAGCATTAGGATCTGTGAATCCGTCGAAGTTTCAGTTTCCGGCGGTGACGATGGGCGCTTTTTGGACCGATGATGACAGGAAGATGGCGGTGGCGGTTCTCGGCCCCCAGGCCTTTGACTATCTTAACGCTCGGCACGCCGCCTCCCCCGACGGCCACCTAACCGCTGTCGGCGGCGGAAACGTCGACCTGCAGAACAAGCTCCAGGACCTCGTGGAAGGCCCCGGATCCGCATGGGCTTGCGCCATCTTCTGGCAGATCTCGCTGTCGGTGGATGGGGAGCTCGTGCTCGGCTGGGGCGACGGCTACTGCCAAGAGCTCGGGGATGGCGAGGAAGCGATTGGCGGCTTTTCGAGTCATCCCCTCGACGGCGTGCGCCAGAAGATGCGGAAGCGGCTGCTAGAGCGGCTGCACGCGCTCTCCGGTGGGTTGGACGACGAGAACTACGCGCTTCGGCTTGACCGCATCACTGATGCAGAGATGTACTTCCTGGTATCCATGTACTTCTCGTTTCCCAGAGGGGATGACGCTCCCGGAAGGGCTTTCGCTTCTGGGAACCACGTATGGATATCCGAGGCGGAGCTAATGTCGCCGGCGTGCTCCAATTACTGCGTGCGGGCATATCTCGCAAGGTCTGCGGGTTTCCGAACGATCGTATTCGTGCCATGCGAAGCCGGCGTGCTTGAGTTGGGCTCGGTGAATGGCTTGCCGGAAAGCTTCCAGACGCTGCAGATGATCAGATCCGTATTCGGTCAGGGCCACACAAAGCTGACTGCCGTGGCTGGGGAGAAGACAGACAAAGATATTTTTCCGGTTTCTGCCTTGCGTTATAGTGCCAGAGATCACGTCGACGAGTTTCCGAAGCTTATTTTTGGGACGGATTTTAGCACTGGCCGCCCTAATGCTAATGAGAGGGCTTCAATCGTGAAGCGGGAACAGATCCAAATGGATAGAATCACAAAGCATAGCGATCGGCATCAGACAAGCCCAGTCGTCAATGGTTCTGCGATGCTTCGGTGGAATCAAAACCATGCCACAAACTCTCTTCAGCAGCACTTCCGCAATGGCTCACCATATGTTCGACAAGCTAATGGAGTCATTGGTAATGATCCTGTGATGAACCAGCTCCAGCAGCAGAAGCAGCAGCAGCACCAGGAATCGCATTCACGCCCTCTGCTGGCATCTGGACAAATTAATTTCATTTCGGAGGCGCTGGCAGATACTCCTTCCACCGGTATCTTGATGGCTCGTACGGGTCCAGCTGCGGCTGACTCGGAGCTCTCAGACGTCGAGATCCCATCCAAAGAAGACAACCCGGTGACAATGGAAGATCGCCGACCAAGAAAGAGGGGTCGTAAGCCGGCAAATGGCAGGGAAGAGCCCCTCAACCACGTAGAAGCCGAGCGCCAGAGGAGGGAGAAACTTAACCAGAGGTTCTACGCACTGAGAGCAGTGGTGCCCAATATCTCCAAGATGGATAAGGCCTCTCTGCTCGGGGATGCCATTACCTACATCACTGAACTCCAGAAGAAGCTCAAGGAGATGGAGGCGGAGAGGGAGATGTGGGGTGATCCATCATTCATGGATTACAAACATCAGCTCCATTGGCCTGAGATCAATGTCCAAGAAGCACAGGGTGAAGTAATTGTTCGAGTGAGTTGCCCTATGGACAGGCATCCGGTCTCCAGGGTCATTCATGCGCTCAAAGACTCACAGATTAATGTGGTGGACTCGAAGGTTTCCGCTTCCAATGGCACTGTCCTGCACACGTTTGTGGTGAAGCCACAAGGGACCGAGCAGCTTACGAGCGAGAAGCTAATGGCTGCTCTTAACTCATGAGTTGAACGCCACTTGACATTCTCATGACAAGATGGCTACATATTTTAGTTTGCTTTGTTCAGCGACTTAGTTTATATCGACAGTTATACCACCATTTAAGATTCCATAGCCCGCAACTTAGCTGTAAGACCACTCACCACCATTGTCTAGAGTTCCTTAAGAGGGTAATGCAGTGTACTCAGTGTAGTAATTTTTGTTCTCTGTGAGAAAATAATTAATCCAGACATTAATTATCATCATATTTTATTTTTTATTTTATTCTGATAATTTTATGACTTAGTCTTAGATTAGCCTTTCCTATTTTAATAGGATAACTAGAGAATTAGTCTCCCTATTTTTATTCCTATTTTATTGGGATAAATCATGACTAAGTTTTGTTCGTGGTGTATTTAAAGGGTCCCAGAGGCATGTGAAACATCGTCTCAGTATTTTTGTAAATTTGCTTTCTTCCAGAAAAATAAATTCGTTCGTTCTTCTTTCATTTTTCGGTTTCTTCGTTTTCCTTTTTTGTTCCTCTTGCATTGGTGTGGTTCTTGGGTGCGCTATTCTTTGATCTGGGCCAACAATTGGTATCAGAGCTTTGGTAGTATAGAGCAGTCAAGAATTCACGTTTCCACAAAAATGTCGAGCATCTCAGCGAAAGAGAACGGCGGAGTGTCGTTTCCCTATCCGATGCTAAACCCTCACAATTATACTGTGTGGGCAATAAAGACAGAGGCAATTCTCGATGCCCAGGGAGTCTGGGAGGCGGTGGAGCCAGAGAAAGAAGCCCAGGTGGATGCAAAGAAGGACAAGAAGGCGCGTGCATACATCTTGCAGTGTGTCCCCGAAGACATCCTTCTCCAGATTGCAAACAAGAAGACGGCGAAAGAAGTATGGGACAGTCTCAAGATGAGGTATCTTGGTAGTGATCGGGTGAAGAAGGCACGCGTACAAACGTTGAAGAGCGAGTTTGACGCCCTCCGGATGAAGGAGACCGATACTATTGATGAATTTGCTGGCAAACTCAGCGCCCTGAGTAGCAAGTTCTCCACTCTCGGTGCCACGCTTGAAGATTCCTCGTTGGTAAAGAAGTTACTCGATTCTGTCCCTGATAAATTCTTCCCTATTGTTGCTGGTATTGAGCAGTTCCACGACCTCGAGACTATGCCATTTGAGGAGACTATCGGGCGACTGAAGGCGTACGAGGAACGAACACTACGATTACGCGGCAATACCAACGGCACTGAAGGTGAACTCCTACTTACTCATGCCGAATGGCAAAAGCGGCAAAAAGGGAGTAACGTGGACACTTCGTCAGAAGGCAAGGGGCGCGGGTCCAGCGGCCCTAATCGCGGCAAGTGGCGTGGGCGAGGGCGCGGTCGTGGCCGTGGTACGCAGCGACAAGACAGTGCAGGAGGCACTAGCAGCAACAACAATAATACTCGTGACAAGAAACACATAAAGTGTTTCAATTGCGAGAAGATGGGGCATTATGCGTCCGAATGCTACAGCAAGCGTCGAGATGATGAGGCTCACCTCACTTGCGCCACCAAGGAAGAGCCAGCACTGATGATGACCGTGTCCCATGAGGAGTTTCACGCAAGGTGTGAGCGGCAAGATATCATTTTGCTCAGTGAAGAAAGGTTCCTACCGGAGATGTATCGCAGCGTGAAGAAAGGAGAAGATAAAGACGTTTGGTACCTTGACAACGGTGCCAGCAACCACATGACTGGCCATCGCGAGAAGTTTCAAGAACTAGATGAAACTATCACCGGGAGGGTGAGGTTTGGCGATGGATCAACCATAGAGATCATGGGCAAAGGGACGGTTGCGTTCGAATGCAAGAACGGCGATCAGAAGGCTCTCCATGAGGTATACTACATTCCAAAACTTTGTAGTAATATCATCAGTCTTGGTCAATTGACAGAAACTGGGAACGAGGTGCACATGGAAGGAGATGCCATGAAGGTGATTGATGGGAGCAGGAAGCTCTTGATGCTGGTAAAGCGAACACAAAATCGCTTGTACAAGATAACCTTGAAGACATTCAAGCAAGACTGTCTCCTAGCAAGCCTAGAAGACCCAACTTGGTTGTGGCATGCAAGGCTCGGGCATGTAAATTTCTATGACTTGAAGCTATTGGGGGAGAAGAAATTGGCGGTTGATATGCCACTACTGCCCCAGCCGAACAAGCTTTGCGAGGTGTGTGTGATCGCCAAGCATGCAAGATTGCCGTTCCCGTACCAAGCAAACTTTAGAGCAAAGAAGCCGTTAGAACTTCTCCATGCTGATATTTGCGGGCCAATCTCACCATGTACACTTGCCGGTAACAAGTATTTTCTTCTAATTGTAGATGATTTCACTAGGTGGATGTGGGTGTTTGCATTGGCAGCAAAGAATGATGCATTCCAGGCATTCCAGAAGTTCAAATTCCTGATAGAGAACAAGACTGAGTACAAGATCAGAACACTCCGGACAGATCGAGGCGGCGAGTTTCTATCCACGGAGTTTACTCGATTCTGTGAAAATGAAGGAATCGAGCGGCACCTCACGGCTCCCTACACTCCTCAACAGAATGGTGTCGTCGAACGCCGCAACCGCACTGTGATGGCCATGGCGAGATCTCTTCTCAAGGGTACACATATGCCGGCAAGGTTCTGGGGAGAAGCGGTTAGGCATGCTGTCTATCTGCTGAATCGTCTCCCAACTAAGGCGCTAGGAGAGCGCACCCCATTTGAAGCTTGGATGGGGAGGAAGCCACATGTCGCCCACTTGAGAGTGTTCGGTTGTGTTGCATATGTGAAAAACACAACCCCTCATCTGAAGAAGCTTGATGACAGAAGCTCACCCATGGTATACTTGGGTGTCGAGGAAGGCTGCAAAGCTCATCGGTTGTTTGATCCAAGCCATGGCAAGCTACAAGTAAGTAGAGATGTCATATTTCAAGAAAATTCTGAATGGACATGGAATGCAGGTGCTAACAATGAAGAAAACTTGCCGAGTTTTATGATGCTGGATCCGCTTTACTGCGACGAGGCGATTGTTGCAGCAGACGTTGAGGCAGGGGCGGAAAATGCCATACCATTAGCAGCAGCCATGGTACCCATGACAAGAGCATCAAGTCCATCTACTCCATCGTCGAACTCGAGTCCATCTACACCATCATCGAACTCGAGTCCATCTACACCATCATCGAACGCCAGTGCAACTACCTCGCCTCCGGTAACAAACACTCCCGATTCTTATGAAGGTCCAGTCCGCTATAGGTCTCTTGCCGATATCTACGCCAACACTGAGGAAGTGGTTGGTATTGATGAAGAGCTGATGATGGTGGTGTCTGATGAGCCAACAAGTTATCAAGAAGCTGCAACTGAGGCTTGCTGGTACGAAGCAATGGAGGAAGAATTGAAATCAATTGAGATGAACAAGACCTGGACGCTAACTGAACTCCCATTAGGCCGCAAACCTATCGATCTAAATTGGGTGTTCAAATTGAAGAAAGATTCAGATGGGAAAGTTGTTAAGCACAAAGCAAGATTAGTTGCTAAAGGCTATGTACAACGACAAGACATCGACTTTGAAGAGGTTATGCATTGTCGTCATCTTCACATGGTGCTGTGTTGTCTTATCTTCATACATGTCCCCAGCCAGGTTTGGATTATGTTGCTGGATTGGTTACATTGGAAGTGGAAGATGGCAACGCTTCACATGATGCTCTTCAGCATCCCAAACTATCTGGAGAAACTACAATACAAAATGCAGTTACAGAGGTTGCTGCCATGGTGGGGGAGAATGCCAGGAGTGAAGTTAGCCACCATGCGACAACTACTCGGTGTCCATGATTTACAGCCATGTCTGGATTAGGGGGAGTAATGTGAGAAAATAATTAATCCAGACATTAATTATCATCATATTTTATTTTTTATTTTATTCTGATAATTTTATGACTTAGTCTTAGATTAGCCTTTCCTATTTTAATAGGATAACTAGAGAATTAGTCTCCCTATTTTTATTCCTATTTTATTGGGATAAATCATGACTAAGTTTTGTTCGTGGTGTATTTAAAGGGTCCCAGAGGCATGTGAAACATCGTCTCAGTATTTTTGTAAATTTGCTTTCTTCCAGAAAAATAAATTCATTCGTTCTTCTTTCATTTTTCGGTTTCTTCGTTTTCCTTTTTTGTTCCTCTTGCATTGGTGTGGTTCTTGGGTGCACTATTCTTTGATCTGGGCCAACATTCTCTTCTGATATTAGCTTCAGTTTCTTGCGACAAGTAGGTCATACGGAATACTTTTCTATGGAAAAATAGTTCCAAGCTAGCACATGTCCTGATTTCTCTGGCCCTCGTCTGCTTTGATTTCAGTCTGGCATTTCAAAACGTTAATTACAGGCAGAGGCCTTCTCCTAAAGCTCTTCTTTGAATTCTGACTGGTTGTTTGACCAAGTTATGTAGATTTATTGCGAAGTGTAGAACACATGCTTTGTGACCAATTTATTTAGCTTTGAGGAGTACAGTCCAAAGTTATTAATTTTCCAAATTGTTGACCGAATACCTCTTGCAAGTTTGCGATGGTGTTAGCTCGTGCAAAACGTGTGGTACTCTGCAGAATTTGAACACACGAATTTCTCACCTCGACACTTTTGGTGAGTGAAAACTCGCATTGCGTTCTGTGACTTTTCTGTCTCTCCAGGAATCAAGTTGCCGCGCTACTTGTGGGGGAAAAGGACAAAGAAGCGTAGAAAAGCAAGCTCAGGCGTGTAGCCTCTTCTTTGGATGGTAACTTCTGCTGTTGATTCTAGAGAGAATGAATATGTGTACTTTAGTTTTAGACATGCAATGAATGGTTTCCCCACCTGCCTTACTTTTATAACTACTAAAGTTAGCGTGGCAATGGGTTGGTATAGTTGATATCTATATTAATATAATTATTTCAATAAATTTGAGAGTTAATTTTTATTGGATATAAAATATCTGACTTAATTTTCTCATATAAAATATCACATGGTTAGAATAAAATATTGTTATAATTTATTTATCTGTATTTAATTGGGAGGACGAGCATCATCACATTTTTTTTTTCAATAACTATGATAAAAAAAAACAGCTTTAGTTAGAGTTGGAATATAGCTTTGTTTCACTGTAAATGCTGCTATCACGTTTATTACAGGTAATTTATTTAAAAAGGTGCACATAACTTTTTAAATTGAAAAAAAAACGCATCCTATTTTAATATTTACTAAAAAAAATATATCTTTTTAAATGATTTTTTCATTTTATCCTCTTGGCAAATCTAATATCTACAATCTCTCATTTTTTTTTTATACATGCAACATCTCTTCTCTTTCCTCTCTTTCTTATACATGCAACCTCTCCCCTCTCCTCTCTTTTCATTCCTCCCTTTTTGGAATTCATTTTCTCTTCAATTTCCTCTCTGCCTCTTCTCTTTCCTCCCTTCTCTCTTCTTTCTTTTGCCCTTGGAGCTATGGTACAGCAGTTGAACGATTAATTACTATCCCAGACATTCACAGTTCGATCTCCATGCTATGGCATATTTGTAAGAATTTTTTCTCCAAATAGAGTTCGAACCCTGGGACGCTGGGTTTTTAGACCGCCCACCGCGAGCGCTTCCCGATTTACTCTGGTGGCCGGTGGGAAACTTCCGTGGAGTTGGGCCGATCGCCCGAGGTTGGAAAAACCTTGTTAATCTTTCTTTTGGATGCATGCAACCTCCGCTTTGGTGCATCGGTAGGACAACTAGTCGCTATCACAGGCATCCGCGATTCGATCCCCAGTTACGGCGTATTTGTAGGAATTTTTTCTCAAAATGGGGTGCGAACCCTGAGACGCTGGGTTTCTAGATCGCCCACCGCGAACGCTTCCCGATTTACCCTAGCGGCCGGTGGAAAACTTCCGTGGAGGCGAGCCGGTCGCCTGAGGTTGGAAAAACCTCGTTAATCGTCTTTTGGATGCATGCAAGCCCCCCCGGCTATGGTGCAGCGATAGGGCAATAGTCGTTATCCCAAACATCCGTAGTTCGATCCCTAGCCACAGAGTATTTTACAGAAATTTTTCTTCCAAATGGGGCACAACCCCTAGGACGTTGGGCTTCTAGACCACCCACCGCGAGTGCTTCCCGATTTACCCTGACGACTGATGGGAAACTTCCGTGGGGTCGGGCCGATCACCCCAGGTTCGTCTGTTATCTGATCCAACATCTTTTGGACGCATGCAGGTCCTCACAATCATAGATGAGATGGTAAGGGATTGGTAGATTGTCACTAAAAGTCTTGGGTTCGAGTCACGGGACTGGTGAGATGTAAATTCCTATACCATGTGTAAAATGTTTGTCCCCCCAATTACCTCTTGCCTTCTCGGTGTTGGCCCTGGGACGGGCTGGTCGAGGCACTGGAGGTGAGTGTTTCACCTCTTTTTTTGTCACTCTTTTGGATGCATGCAGCCCTGGAGGCTTTGGTGCAGCGAAAGGGCGATTAGTTGTCATCCCAAACATCCGCGGTTTAATCCCCAGCTACGACGTATTTCGTAGGAATTTTTCCTCCAAATGAAACACAAACCCTGGGACGCTAGGCTTCTGGACCGCCCGCCGCGAGCACTTCCTAATTTACCCGAGCGGTCGGTGGGAAACTTCCGTGGAGCCGAGCTGATCGCCCGAGATTCGATGTTACCTAATCTCGTTAATCATTTTTTCTTTTGGATGCATACATGCATAAAATGAGAAAAATATCAGATCCAGGACCTGATATAAAAAAATATCAGGCTCAACATGAGCCTTATATGAAATTATATCAGACTCAACGTGAGTTTGATATGAATAAGTTTAGTTTAATCAACAAAGCAAAATTTTTTCTAAACTAAATCTTTTATTTAATTTTCAAATTCTCTACGTATTATAAACTTAATTAAATTCAAAATCAAATATTATGCATTATGAACTAAAAAATATTATTTTCATTAATGTATATTATTTTATTCGTGTTAAAAAATAAAAAATCATATTTTTTATACTTTAGCCTAATTAAGAAATTTAGATTTTTTTTTTGACTACTTGAAAGTATTTTAAACGTTCAAAGTAGAATTAAATTCGAAAAATATATATACAATTTAGTCCTTTTGATAATATACTAAATTTTATGATTTTTTATTTGCTATAAGAAGTATTTATCATTATTGTCAATATGTATTGTTAAATATATTTAAATATAATAAGATTCTCTAAAATAATGGATAAGATAAATTAAGGTGGAACAAAGACTTAAAGATCATATTAGAAATGAACCTAGGCATGTCTGATTGAATTGATTTCAAATCTTGTATATTTTTACGATTGCAAAGAGTAAAACGGTACTATGCATTACTTATTTCGACTTCTTAGGAGGTGTTAAAATGTTATTGAAAGAATTGACTAAAAAATCTAATATAGACCTAATATGAATCATATCAGAACCAAGTTGAGTTTAATATGGAACTACATTATGGTCACATTGGGTCTAATATAATTCCATATTATGCCTAATGTGACCTTTAAATTTTGGTTCTACCTTAATTTATTTTATCCATTATTTTAGTGAATTCTATTGTATTTAAATATAATTAATAAGAAATACGGGTAATAATGATAAATAGTTCTTATTAGTAAATGAAATATCACAAAGTTTAGAATATTATTAAAAGAACTAAATTGTATATATATTCTTTCAAATTTAATTATAGTTTAGAATGTCTAAAAATCTTTAAGTATTCTTAAAAAGAAAAATCCTAAACTCCTTAATTAAGCTAAAATATAAAATAATATGATATTTTACTTTTGTAACGTGAATAAAAACATAATATACATTAACGAAAATAATAATTTTGTTCATAATACATAATATATATTCGGATTTAATTAAAGTTTATAATTTGTGAAAAATTTGAAAAATAAATATGAAATTTAGTTTTAAAAAATATTACTTTGTTAATTAAGTCAAACTCATTTATATCAAGTTCATGTTGAGCCTGGACCTTGATATTTTCTCATAGCAGGTTCAACGTGGATTTGATATTTTTCTCATGTTGTGCATGCATGCATGTATTCAAAAGAGAAAAAAATGATTTATAAGATTGGTAACGTCGAATCTCGGGAGACCGGCCCAATCTCATGAAAGTTTTTCATCGACCGCTAGGGTAAATCGGGAAGTACTTGCGGCCGGCTGTCCAGAAGCCTATAGTCCCAAGATTCAAGCCCTATTTGAAAGAAAAAATACTATAAAATATATCGTAATTGGGGATCGAATCATAGAAATCTAAGATAATAACTAGTCATCATTATACTGTACCATAGCAGAGAGCTGTATGCATCCGAAAAAGAGAAAGAGGGAGAGAGAAATGAAAAAAAAAATAATATAAAAAATGGAGTACCGCGAGGAGTGAAGAAGAAAGATGAGAAAGCTCGTATGCAAAAGAGAAAGGAATGGAAATAAAAGGGAATGAAGGTGAAATATATAAAAGTTAAATTTGTCATAGGATAAAAAGATTAAAAAATAAAATGAGAAGTGTACGGAAAAGCAGAAGTATTTTTTTTCTAAATATGAAAATAATATATTCTTTTTTTTTAATTTGAAAAGTTCGGTGTATCTTCCATAAATTATCTCCACTCCACTTAGGATGGTCGGCATGCCGCGCAGTGGTGATGATGGCCACTGAACCGCTGCCAGACGCGGCGTGATAAAGCTGGCAGAATCCTCCATGTGAAACAGATGATTCCTAGGACTGCTGCAAGTTGTGGAAAACTTTAGCAAAATTGACCGGGCAAAAATAAACGCCCTTTACGTAGTCTTCATCAAAAGTTTTTTTTTTAAAAAAACGTCACTAGTATATTTTTTATTTTCAAAAAATATCTTTATTTTATCACTATTGTAATAATTAATTGCTACAATATAAATAAAATTGCTTTGATCAAATTGTATAAAAAATATTAAACTAATTTACTTTGACACATTGTGGCATCTATTAGAATCTATTATAATAACTACTAAAATAGTATTGAGATCTTCAGGATTACGATACAGTACAAAAATACTGAGTTATCATCCAGGTATTTATACTTCGAACTTTCAATTATGACGTATTAATTATAGATTTTTTTAAATGAAATATATAATCATGAGATATTAATTTTTGAATTATTCATAGTAAATGTTTCTCAATTTATCCTAATGTAAAATTTTTTTATGAAATTGGACGAAGTTAATCATCCTAAATTCAACGTGACTTGAAATAAGAATATTTTTAAAATAAAAAAGCTATGCTCTTTTTAACTATTACAGTTCATCTTAGCGGTCTTTTATAGTGCGACTCAAGATAGTAAATCATGGAATCAGACTAAATATTCAATTGATATTTTTAATCTTATTAAGAATTAATCCCGAACTCTATTATAAATTAATCTCAAACTCTGTTACAATAAATATTTACACAGATATGAGAGATTGCTCGTTTTACTAAAACTATAATAATAATAATAATAATCATTTTAATTTTTATCTAAAGTTATTGGGATAGGTGTTTCCTCCGCATGCTTGGAAGATGCGTTACCAATCCTTTTATAATAAGATTTTTTCAACTTCGGACGAACGGGTCGACCTCACGAAAGTTTTCACCGGCCTCACGGAAGGTGCGTTACCAATCTGGCTGTGCTGGGAGAAGAGATGCCGCATCTTGAATAATTGCATCACAAAATTATCAAAGGTACATTTACATTTCACTTTTTAAAAAAATAATTATACGCCGAATTTATAAATGCTAAAAAAAATCCTCTTGTGTTTTATTTCTACGTATCTAAAATATCCTCGTCAAATAGTGTTAATTAATTTAATTATAAATCTCAAACAAAAACTATATATGAATTCGGGCTTGATAAAAGTTAATGACTATCAAATTTGACACGCTGGCGATTAGAGATAATTCTGTGCTATAAATTAAAATTTAAATATTGAAAGCCTTAAATGGGTAAATTATGACTCCCCAATTTAATCTCCCATGGTAATTACTTTTTGTTAATTTAAACTTAAACATTTTAGGTGATATTTGAAGGTTAATTGTATAATTTAACAGTAATTGAAAAATATGAAATGCAAAATGTATAGGGTTAATTTGTAACAAATTAACAAAAATATAAATTGAAATATTTTGAGAAAATTACATGTCAATAGGAACAAATTGATAAATGAAAGATAATCATAGATGGAACTAGTTCGATCATCACTTGCTGGGTTCCAGCTTCACCACAAGGCCCATTGAGTGATTTTGCTGGGTCATATGTGACTGACTTATCACAGGCTGCTACAGAGCAGGCTCATAATGTAGGTCAGTCATCAAGCAATTTCATGCATAAGATCGTCAGCTGATTTCCATCTTTATCTCTATAAAGAAAGCTGTATAAGTATTTTCGAATTTATGTTAATAATCGAAATAAAATTTTTATGTAACTGAGTTAATCATCTTTAGAATTAGCCAGCTAGGTAAAAAAAATGTATTGTCATGTTAAATTTCTTGTGTTGATTAACATGAATTGTTGTGTATCACATAACTCGTTAGGGTATCCGTAATCGTTTAACTCGTTTAACGTTATAATACCTATCACCTTGTCAAAAGCATGAGATTCATATGTCACATACATATTAACATTAACATCTTTATTCTCTCACATTCGTTTAACATTCAACCCCCATTATTCGTGGGGTTCACATGCAACACATACATTATTTCACATATACATTCTCTCACATATTCATTCTCTTACCTACATATTTTTTATTTTCAATTTCATTTGCCAATTAAAATGATTATTATTTAAAATAAATAATAATAATATTTTTAAATATATTTATCATTTTTAAAATTTAAATTATTATTATAAATTTGAAATGAAAGAGAACAACATAAAAAATACACTTGTATATAATTAAAAACTAACATATAAATTAACATAAAGTAAAATAATAAAATACTAATTCAGGGTTTATTGTATTGTGACCAAATATGTTCAACTAAGTCTGCACGAAGTTGGTGATACACATGATTGTCACGTAATTGGGAATTTATCCGGAGATAATCGTGAAATCCTCGGTTTGAGCCTTGGACAAGTTGTGCGGGTTCGTCACCTTCATCGTTGTACCAATTTGTCATCTGATCCCCCTCATCTTCTATAATCATGTTGTGCAAAATAATACATGCTAACATAATATGTTTTAACTTTTTTCTATACCAATAATGAGCTGGACCTCTGACAATTGCCCATCGAGCTTGAAGCACCCTAAATGCTTGTTCAACATCTTTCCTTGCAGCCACTTATCTTTCCTTAAACAATCTCCTCTTGGGATCTTCCGGACAAGGAAAAACCTTCACGAAAGTAGCCCATTTCGGACATATTCTATCTGTTAGATAATACCCCTTTCATCACGAAAGTACCGTTGAAAAAATGATGAATGACTCTCAATTGCATTCACTATGCAACAAAATAAATCTCTTCGCATGCAAAATCGTCTTTGAAATATTTGATCTGGATAGACTGGATTTGTGGAGAAATAATCATTGAAGAGTCTTACATGCCCGGCTTCACAATTTCTTTGGATAAACCTTCTTCGTCGCATCTCGTTATTACTTTGATAAGCTTCAACTATTTGTCGGCTTTGTTGAAGTATTAATGACATTAGCTCATTCTCTAGATTATAACCTTCGTCAACATCTTCAACATGGACTTCATTTTCACTTGTCGAGTTGAACGTGGTGCTACTTGAAGATTGAGACATATTTGGAGGAAGAATAAAGAATGAAGAGGAAACGAATTCGTCAGCTGCTTGGAGAATGAAAAATTGTAGAGTACAAGGTGTCTATTTATCTGTTCTTGTCAACGGCTATATTCTTACAGTTATATTACAACGGCTATATTCCAACTGGTATATTACAACAGCTATATTCCAACGGCTAGTTTACAACGGTTATATTAATCGATCAGAAATTATAAATGAAGTTAAGAAAGTAAAATAATAGGAAATTACATTAATTTAAAAGGACATGTTCGAAAATTACATTAATTAAAAAATATAATAATTAAAAATTATAATAAATGAAAATTATATATTTCATCTTTTTTTAATCTCTTGACATAAATGTTGATGGATGATAAATTGCTCTTGTGTCATTTGTGAGGTGTCTTTCGAAAGGATTGCATATTCCTTTAATTGAACTTTGGTTAAGGCAGCCTTTGCTTTCGTTTCAGTAGTTTTTGCTTTCATCTCATCACTTCAAGTTGTTTTTGTTTCATTACAACTTCAGTCTTTTTGATGCTTGTATACTCAGTAAATTTTGTAAACATATTATCCAAATTTGTTATAATACCTTCAATGTCTGATTTTATTTTGCCTTTTCCTTTTTTTACCTACCTTCTGACCCATTGGACGAGTTTCTTTTTCATTTAGGTCTACATGTAGACTAACATCTTGGCTAGATGAGGTGTTGCTTGCTCCCGACTTTGAGGTTCTTGCCTTCTTTGTGCTAACAATGTGATCAACAGACTGTGGAGTAAACATTAGACGACCTTTTACTATCCTCCACACATGCTCAAGATTAAATGCAATGTCATTATTTTCTTCACGATATTTTTCATACGTAAACCGTAATATATCCTCATCATTGCGGCCGCTACGATACGCACTATAAACGCTATTGTAATTTGCCTTGAAGTGATATACCTTTTTTGTATGGTATTGTGTCAGTGTAATCGTATGATACTTGCATTTCTGTTGGGTGTACCTTTAGGACGATTCTTATTATAATAGCTAGCAACACGACCCCAGAAAGTATCCATTTTCCGATCATTGCCGATGATTGGATCGTCGCTGATAGTGACAAATGATCTGGCCAAACTTTTGTCTTCAGACTTACTCTATGTTGATCGTTTTCTTCTACCCGCAACGTCAGAATTCGCCTTCTCTAAACTAACAACTTCAATTAGAGATTCACGGTCGGACACTTGAGTCTCCGGAATAAAAGTCGGAGTAAATAGATCACTTTCCGTCGGAGATGTAAAAGGCATATATACCGATTGCAGATGGATTGGATGAATAATTTTGTGGATATGGATTATATGGATAATTAGGTGGATATGAATCATATGAGTTATTTGGTGAGTGTGGATTATGTGGATAATTTGATGGATATGAAAAATATAGATAATTTGGTGGAGTTTGGGAATTTTGGAAAGAAGTATTTTCTAAAAAATTTCTTAAAAAAATCATGATTATTTTCATCCATTTCAGAAGAAAATACTAGAGAGAAGATTTTAGAAGGAGGAAGGAAAGTGTTTGAATATTGGAATGAGAGTGATTGGGAAGGAGATATTTGAAGATTGAAATGAGAGTTGATGAGTATTTATAGATGAAAATTTATTTATTTTATTAAAATAGCCGTTTATGACCGTTTACTAGCTGTTTAGGTGATCGTTGTCTATTTTTAATCGATTACGATAGTCCCAATCGATTAAAGTCACAATTCAAGAATGTTCCACAAGTCTCCCCAATCGATTGGGGGGGTTCCCCAATTGATTTGGGAGACCTGTAATCGATTCCCCAATCGATTACGAGTGCCCCTAATCGATTGGGGACTCCCCCAATCGATTAGGGGATGTCATGTCACACGCGATAAACGCATTCATCACGTCAACGCATTAACGCGCTCGTCGCAACGACTTTAACGTAGACGGTGCGTTAATTGAGCGTTATACCGTTGCAGGTGCCCTTATAGTCAAAATTATGTCTAATATTATTAACATTGTGTTATGAATTGTCAAAGCCCAAGTGGATGTAAAAAAAAATATGGATCGTGTCAATTGAGCTATTATAGAAATTTTCTATTAACTAATAGGATAAATTAAAAAATACTCGTGATAAATGATCTTGAAATTAAACATTCTGTGATCATGCTCTCCATTTAAAAAATAAATCTATAAAATATTTTATAATTAGGGATCAAATCGTGGGTGCTTGGATGACAACTTACTACCCCTATACCATAGCCCCAGGGGCCAAGTCGATATAAAAGGTTTACAAATTAGGATATCATTAGGGACAGACATAAAATATAATTAATTAGGTTGAGTAACATTGAACCTGAGATGACCAGCTTAGACTTATAAAAAATTTTCATTAATCATCAAGATAAATTAGAAAACACTCACGATAGAGGGTCCAAAAATTCAAGATTAAATGGTTTCGCTCTTGTTTAGGAATTTAATTTTTATTTTACTTTTAACTTTGTAGTTTTTTTAAAGTAAAACATTTATTAAAAATAAACATTGAACAGTTTTACCTCATTAACTTCTAATAAATTTAAATGTGTTAAAAAAAATCAAATTTAAAACAGACGCCCTGTATAGTCGGTCCTCAAATCATGTGAAGAAAAATAAATTATGTGTAACTATTAATCTAAATAGTGACTAATGCATGGGAAAAAAAATGAAAACTGAATTATTAGGCGGATCTCATGATGTAATATTACCAGTCAACTGTTCATCATCAGAGAACTTATTTAAAAGCTTTATTAAAAAAAATGATGAACCAGACTGGTGACAAATTGAATCTGGAGTAATCGATCCAACTCCATAGAAGTTTCCTATCGGTCACCAGGGTAAATCGGAAAGCGCTCGTAGTCGTCAGTCTAGATGCCCAGCGTCTCAGGGTTCGCGCCCCATTTGGAGGAAAAATTCCTGTAAAATACGCCGTAGCTGGGGATCGAACTGCGGATGCCTAAATTAACAATTAGTGACCTTACCGTTGCACCATAGCCCCGGGGCTATTTAAAAGCTTTATTGATTGTCTAGGTGAAGGCTTGACCGTCCAATAGGCTTTATTGATTGTCTAGGCGAAGGCTTCACCGTTCAATAGGCATGTATATTAAAGTGATGAGATGTTTGATAGTTGATGATTTTATTTTATTTTATTTTTGGCTATGATCTTCAGGTGTAGTAGGTAAAACAAATCAAAATAAAGATTTGTATGACTCACTCTTGAACTAGGTCAAACCCAACTTGGGTTGATGAAAGAATTTGGTTTGACCAACTGAAAGATGAGCCAATCAACTAACTCAAATTCAGTCAACTAAAATCTCATACTTAATCGATTATTACTTGTCCAATTAATTAAAAAACCTTAGGCAATTGACTAAATGGGCTTTTTATTCGATTGAATACTATTGAATCAGAACAAAAAAGCATGCATTAGCGACGGACTATTTCCGTTGCTATTCCGCTGCTAAATGATAATAGCAACGGAAACAACACTGTCGACTGTCACACCATCGTAGCAAAGGATAGCGATGGAATTTTATTATCTATCGCTAATACCGACGGATATTAAACAAATAATCCGTCGCTATTTGTGAAGGATACGAAAAAATTCCGACGCTAAATAATGGAAACCGGTGGTCATCTATGGAATCAAAAAATTTCGTAGCTATATTATCGTAATTAGTAATGGATATTTATAATGTCCGTCGCTAATTGCGATGGATTATTGATTATTCCGTCGCTATTAGATAGACAATGGACTTGGTTTTCCAAAGATAGTGACGGAAAGTTAAATATCCATCTCAATTTGCAACGGAATAATTAATAATCTGTCGTTAATACCGACAGAATAGTCAATTATCGATCACAAATTGCAACGAATATGGTAAATATCCGTCACTAATTGTAATAATTTTCTAGCAGCCATTCCCTAGTTTTTTGACTTACTATATTTACATTCAATACATACATACATATCCATATAACAGCACATATCCAAATAATAACACATACATACATACATATCCAAATAACAACACATATTCAAATATATATCCAAACACAAACAAATAGGGGTGAGCAAAAATTCAAAAAAACCGAATTAACCGAACCGAACCGACCGAATTTTGGAATTCGGTTCGGTTAATTCGGTTTTCAGTTTTTTTCTCAAAATTTGATTCGGTTTTCGGTTAATTCGGTTTGGTTTTCGGTTTTCAATTTTGTAATTCGGTTAAACCGAATAAACCGAATAAGAATATTAATTTAATTATTTTTATTTAAAAATAAAATAAAATAAAATAAAATCTTGATTTTTTTAATTAAAATCGAATAAAATTTTAAAAGTTCGGTTAAATCGGTTAATTCGGTTAAAAACCCGAATTAACCGATATTTTATCGGTTCGGTTTTTTCGGTTTTTATTAAGAAATTCGGTCGGTTCGGTTTTGTTAAAAAATTTCGATTTATTCGGTTTTCGGTCTATTCGGTTCGGTTTTAACCGAATACTCACCCCTACAAACAAAACAATAAAACTAGTAACTGTATCAAATTCACATATCCAAAAAGTTGGATCAACACAAATATAAACCAGATAGTATAATAATGATAGACAATACATATATGAACACATAGTCAAGTCATATCCATATCAAAAAATAGTAGTGAATACATACATGAACACAGAGTCTAGTACAAGGCAAACACATCAAAACTGGATCAAAAAAATAACATTCTTGCATAAAAGAAGAGAAACAATATAAATAAAAGTGAAATACAATGATAAAACAATATTAGTGAAAACATAACTAGTTATCATAACTAATATAGAAAATCTAAATAACATTTAATGATATATAAAATATCCAAATATACAAAGCTTTCAACCAAACTAATGTCTGAATTCAACTCTTAAAATGTAGAATCTGTAAACGAAAATGAAAAAATAAGATACATTTAGTGATCCATATAATAACAAACTAGATAATCTACTAATTTGATTTTGTAAATGTAGAGAAAAAATATAACATACCACAAAAATGTCTCTACTCATCAGGGGTATCCTCAGGATTCTGCGTCTCCTAAGAATCAAAACGAGGAGGGGCGGGCATCTGTGACATTGGCGATAGTGTTCCTACAAAAGCTTGCATATGACGTACTAACGCCTAAGTGTGGGCCTGGTGGGCCCACGGTTCCCTCATCTTTGCATCCCTCTCTGTATCCCTCTCGGCCCACGTCGTCTCCATTATCGTGAGTCGAGCCCGTAAAACATCATTCTCCTCCCGTAATTGACGAACGTCACTAGAGGAGGAGGAGGAGGAACTTGGACGTCACCTAACCCCTAGAGCTTTCATCTAATCATATGTAACTTTTGCCTAAGAGCCCAGGCCGTATAGGGCGGTCTTCCTCTTTCCACCGATGACATCATAGTAAATGTCATTCACCTGGTCGGTGGAAAGAGGCTGTGAACCCTCCCCCTCTATAGCAGGCTTTGACGTCTGCAGAGGGCGGTCTTCCTCCTTCCACCGACGACATCATAGTAAATGTCATTCACCTGGTCGGTGGAAAGAGGAAGTGAACCCTCCCCCTCTGTAGCAGGTTTTGACGTCTATGCAACTTTAGTGGTCATTGCATCCTGTGAAATAAGAATTAAATTAATCTCTATGAAATGTCAAAATAAATATACTAAAGTTAATATACTTATATTGATTGTTAAGGAACGTCGATCGACAAATGAATCAACTTTCTTCTTATGGATTTTGTAGAATACCTCCCAACTAGTGGGAGGTCTCTGCAACTTAGCAGCCTTTATGTAGGATCGATGCACGTGAGAGGGGGGGGGGTGAATCACGTGACTTTTAAAAAATCAGAGCGCTTTAAAAAGCGTGCACAGCGGAAAAATTAAAACACGAACGAAAGACCAATACAAACGACACAGGTAGTTTTACTTCGTTCGGAGCCTTCGGCGACACCTACTCGAAGGCCCAGGTCCCTCGGACCTTTCCGTTGGGCAATCCACTAAAACTCTCTACCGGTAAACCCCGATAGAGTAGGCGAGTACAAAAGAATTGAAAGTGTGACAACCCCACACTTTCAAGTAATTAAATGCAATAAAGTATTAAAAAAATTATGCTATTCTTTTTACCGACGTCCGGAGTAGGTCGACTCTTTCGGGGCAGCAGGACGTCGTCGGCTCGAGGTGAAGCGTTTCCGGAGCAAGGCGCGAGCGTAGAAGAACTTTGAGGCGTTGAAAGAATTGTTGTCGGAAGCATGGGGTCGAGGGCCCTTTATATAGGACCTGGGGGCGCCCGGGACGTCGGGGGCGCCCCCACGTGGCCTCTGATCCGCAGAGCTCTCGGTCGCGTCTGATCCTCTGGATCCGCTTTGACCGGGGCGCCCGGAGCGCTCGGGGTGCCTTGATTGACCGGGTCAAAAGTCCTATCTCCTTGGCTTCGAGGGGTTCGGTTTGAGGTATGCGCATGGGGGCGCCCGCAGAGCAGGGGGCGCCCGGGAGCAGCGGGGGCGCCCGGGAGCAGCGGGGGCGCCCGGAAGCACCGGGGCGCCCGACCCAGCATGTATTCGAACCCTCTTTTGCTTTACCTGTTTTGTATGGCCCTTGGGGGCGCCCGGGACACTCCGGGCGCCCTACTCAGCTACTACCTCACTCCTTTGAGGCTATCTGAGCTGCAGACACTCCTTCCTTTGGTCCTGCATCCAGGGTTAGTCCAAAACACAATAAAACACAGTGTTAGATTATACAGTCTTAGCTGTCTTGGTTCTGACTTTGGTCTCCGAAATGGAGCCCTAGGTCGAACCGACGCCTACTGTTCCCTCGACGGGGAACGCGTCCTCTCCTACTCCTCCAGTGACTTACCTCACTTACCCTTTGTGCAGCTTTACTTGACTTCTTGACCCACCAGGACTTCCTGCCAAGTCTCAACCAACTTGGTCTTCAGCCAGTTGTCAGGTCCCGCGGACCCAACTGGACTTCCCGCCAGGACTCAACCATCCTGGACTTCAGCCTGGTGTCTGGTCCTAAGTCTTTCAACCCTGCACTCTTAGTAAAGAGGTTAAAAACCAACAACCCTAACTTTAACCACTTTGTCATACATCAAAACCCGAGTTTGACCGTTAGTGCAAACTGCACCAACAATCTCCCCCTTTTTGATGTATTGACAACTCAGGTTAAAGTTAGAAAAAAAACAGCAGATATGAACTTGCATAAACATGCAAACAATATAACACAAGCATAGGTATGAAAGTTGCAGCACACAAGAATGCAGAGGTAAATAAGTGTGAAATAAGCATGCTGTTTGCAATTTTCTAACCCTTTTACCCTACTCTCCCCTTTGTCATTCATCAAAAAGATATAAGCATAACAAGTTTAAGGGAGTAGAAATATAGGCTAAGTGTTAGAAAAAAACTAGTCTTAAATCTATTAACTTAGCTTTAAAAAAATTTTCTTTCAAAAAAGATTTTTTTTTTCAGAAAATATAATATCAATAAAAAAAATATTTTTAGGGATTAGCTGGAACTCCCTCTCAATCTTTATCAACTTTTATCAAAATTTTCAAATGTGTTTTGTCAAAAATGACATTTTGAAAAAGTATTTTGACCTCTGCTCCCCCTGGACCAAGTAATGATTGTGGTCCCTTTTCATGTGTCTAACCCTAGTTATTGACTAACTATCTAGATGATAGTAGTGTTCACTGGGTTAGTCAAGTCAAGTAATAATGTCTAGCTCAGATTTTAGTGCAAGACTACTTGACTTGATCACTGTAATGTTGGTATTTTACGCCCAGACTTACTGTGATGCACTGACTTAAGCATTCGGAAGTCCAGGCAGTATCCTATGCATCTCACAACCGTTCTATGTTTTTGCAAACACAAACAAGTTAATCTTAATGTGTTTTGTGAGATGCGGCTACCTAAATCTATAGGTTCATGCAATTCTAGGGGTCAAGTTTAGGCTAAGTCTGCCAGTTTTGAAAATTAAATTTTGAAAGACAATAAAGTTCTTGAAAAACAAGTTTGAAAAGTTCGTGTTTAAGTTAAATTTTGAGAGACAATAAACTTTTGAAAAACAAGTTTGAAAAATCCATGTTTTTAAACTCACAAGCTTAATTAGTTAAACCAAAAGTCAACTTAAGCTTATGAGGTCAGTCCTAGTCTATAACACACATTCCTATTAACCTTCTTAAGTTGCTAAATTCAGATTCAGGAAGTGGTTTGGTAAATATATCAGCTAGGTTAGACTTAGATTGAACATGGTTAAGTTCAATTTCTCCTTTATTTACATGATCTCTGACAAAATGGCGTTTGATTTCTATATGTTTGGTCCTAGAGTGGTGGATTGGGTTTTTGGTTAAATTGATTGAACTTAGGTTATCTATAAAAATTTTGACTTGTTTAAAATCTAAGTGAAGGTCCTTTAGGGTATGCATCATCCAGAGTAGTTGGGCTACACACTCACCCATAGCTATGTACTCAGCTTCAGTGGTGGATAGGGCAACACAGTGTTGTTTTCTACTAAACCAACTAACTAGTGAGGGTCCTAGAAGTTGGCATCCACCACTGGTACTTTTTCTGTCCAATTTACAGCCAGCATAGTCTGAGTCAGAATATCCAATAAGCTCAAACTGGGCTGTTCTAGGGTACCAGATTCCTAATCTTTCTGTTCCTTTAAGGTACCTAAATATTCTTTTAACTAGGGTTAGGTGTGACTCTTTAGCACATGTTTGATACCTAGCACACATACTAACTGCAAAAAGAATATCAGGTCGACTTGCAGTTAAGTAAAGTAGGCTTCCTATAGCACTTCTATAGTACTTAAGGTCAACAGGTTTGCCTTTTGGGTCACTATCTATAGTTTGATTGGTAGCCATTGGGGTCTTAATCTCTTTTGTATTATCCATTCCAAATTTTCTAAGTAGTTCTTTTGTGTATTTTTGTTGATAGACAAAGGTACCCTCACTGGTCTGTTTTATTTGTAGCCCTAAAAAGAAAGTTAATTGACCTACTAAACTCATTTCAAATTCAGTTTCCATTATCGTTGTGAAATCTTGTAAAAAGTCTGAGTTAGTTGAGCCAAATACTATATCATCTACATATACTTGGGCTACAAAAATATCATTTTTTAGGGTTTTAACAAATAGTGTTGGGTCAATTTTGCCTTGGTTAAAACCTTTTGAACTAAGTAGTTAGACAGTCTTTCATACCAGGCCCTAGGTGCTTGCTTAAGTCCATATAGGGCTTTCTTAAGTCTAAAGACATAGTCAGGGTGTTCTAAGCTTTCAAAACCAGGGGGTTGACTTACATAAACCTCTTCTTTAATTAGGCCATTTAGGAAGGCTGACTTAACATCCATTTGATAAAGCTTAAATCCCTTATGGGCTGCATAACTTAAGAGCATTCTAATGGATTCAAGTCTAGCTACAGGGGCATAGGTTTCATCATAATCAAGACCTTCTACTTGGCTAAACCCCTTAGCTACTAGCCTAGCCTTATTTCTTACTGTTTCACCTTGTTCATTAAGTTTATTTCGAAAAACCCATTTGGTTTCAATAAACTTTTTGTTTTTAGGTAAGGGTACTAAATCCCAGACTTGACTACGTTCAAATTGAGCTAACACCTCTTGCATGGCAATGATCCAATCAGGGTCAAGTAAGGATTCTTCTATAGACTTAGGTTCAATTTTGGAAATCAGAGCTATCTGACTAAGATTTCTAAAGGCTGATCTAGTTTGAACCCTTAGTTCTGGATCACCTATGATTTGATCAGTTGGGTGGGCTGAGCTAACTCGAACAGTTCTGGGTTGGTTAGGTTCAGTTTCAGGTGTGGGTTCAGTTAGATCATCGTTTTGGTCCTCAATTGGCCTTTCATCAGGGTTAGTACTGGATCTAACAAAGTCAATTGGTTGGTAGGTGGTTTGATCAGAGTTATTTGGGTCAGATTTTTCATCAAATTTTACATTTGTAGTTTCTTCAATTTTTAGGGTAATTTGTTATAAACTCTATAGGCTCTACTGGTAAGGGAATAACCTACAAAGATACCTTCCTCACCTTAGAAGTAAATTTTCCTAAGTGTTCTCTAGTATTTAAGATATAGACTTTACATCCAAATACTTTAAGGTATTTAATGTTAGGTTGTTTGTTATAATAGATTTCAAAGAGGTCTTTCCTGGTTTTGAATTAGAGTTATTCTATTTTGTACATAACAAGCTGTACTA
>JAGFNQ010006808.1:0-72304 GCA_024364735.1 Boesenbergia rotunda | reverse complement strand
GAGGGGGGGGACCCTCTTTGGCCGGCCTATCCAGGCCACACCCCAATGAATTAAACTCATTTAATTCATCTATTAAGTCTTCAAAAGACTTAGCCATTTTACGCTTCCGATGTGTCTCTGAAAAATTCAGATTCGACTTATCGTTTGACTCAACCAACCTAATCTCTCTTGATTGAAAAATTCAATTTTCAACTAGTTTTAAATCCCTCGGATTACTCGTAGTGCGTGTGACTAAATAGGCTTTCGATTTATGTTGGTCGTCTATAATTAACCAATTATAGAACGATCATGAGTGGAACCTAGTAGTATATCATGATCCCCAATTAATCGAAAGATCAACGGTTGACCTCAGAAATGATTCTGAAACCCTTCAGCAGCCATAATGAATCGTGCCTCATTCCCTTCACCATCTTATACCCACTTGGTTGAGGACACGGTCTATGTGTGTCAGTCCCCACTAGGCTGACTACGTCACACCTATCCCAAGTAATGTTTTTCTCGTCATACGGATTCTAATTACTCTCATGTATCTGAGAGATTCATACTCTGAACATGTGATGCTCTGGCCAGAGACTTCGAGTAACAATCCGACGATAGGCCTTGGGTATACATCTACCTCGCAAGGAGTGGTGAATCCTTTGTAGGCTGTTCAAACATCTTCGGGCACTTCGGCGTATACCCAACCATCCTGGGTCTACACCTCCTTGGAGATGCTTGCTTAAGATGTCATAGTATAAGTTTCATGACCAAAATGACTTGAACACCGCAAGTCAAAGGAACATCGCACTTAAGCTGCAGTAAGAACTTCATTGACATATCTATATGTAGATTACCATATGAAGTTTTACAGCCAGTCACTCCAATGAACTAGTTCCCTTAACTAGCATTCATGTTTATCTCCGGACATCCCAATGTCACCAGCCAGTGAGAATCAGCTGATTAGAGAATAACCCATGCTAGTCTTAACAGAATTGATAGTGTCCGTATTTATCAATTCATCGACTAGGGACAATTTCAATACTTCACAATTGCACATGTAGAGATAATCACTAGTTGTGAATTCATCAGAAATTCTCTCATGCAGTGAATTGTATTGCGGACATTCAGTAAATGAGTTTAAGATCTCAATCGAATACATAAACATGTATACTCAAATAGTGAATATTCATTTATTAAAATAAATGATAACAATCATAAGGCGATTGCCTTAGGACACTTCTCTCATATCACTAACACATACCATGCCCTAGGTGCTTGTTTCAACCCATAAAGTGATTTTCTAAGTTTAAAAATATACTCAGGTTTTTATAGGTCCTCAAATCCTGGGGGTTGTCCTCCATAAACTTTTTCTTTGAAAAACCCATTCAAAAAGGTAGACTTAACATCCATTTGGTATAGCTTGAACCCTCTATGGGCTGCAAAGGCTAACAACATTCTAATTGACTCATGTCTGGCTACTGGGGCATAGGTTTCATCATAGTCTAACCCTTCGACCTGACTAAACCCTTTAGCTACTAAGCAGACTTTGTTTATAACTATTTCCCCTTGATCATTTAATTTGTTCCTGAACACCCACTTAGTATCATAACAGATTTACCCTCAGGTTTAGGTACTAGTTCCTAGACTTGGTTTCTTTCAAATTGGACTAACTCTTCTTGCATAGCTATGATCCAATCAGGGTTAGGTAGGGCTTCCTCTATAGTCCTAGGTTCAAAATTTGAAATTAATGTGATTTGACTAAGATTTCTATAGGAAGACCTAGTTCTGACTCCTAAGGTTGGATCACTGATGGACCCAAAAGAGGCTGTCACGAAAGTGTGGGTCTCAAAATTTAGATGTGTGTAAGCTGGAAACCCTTTTTGCAATCAAAGAATAAAAGCGTAGTAAAGGGGCCACAGGTCGTATTTTTCCTAGGGCTAGTTGAGGTTGTTCGATTCGTGCTTGAGTTTATGTGTCGTTGATATTTTTGGGTTTCAAATTAAATCGGGGTTTGGTTTGCAATTAAAAATGAATGAAAGCACAAAGACAAGGAAGAAACTTAACCAAGCAAATTTAAATCGAGTAATGGCAATTCATGGACTCAACCAATAAGAAACCTAATCAAGCAAAGGAACTTAATCGAATGCAAGGAGTAAATAATTTTAACTCAAGTGCAAGTGTACACTACAAATTTCATTTAACTCCAAGAATGAGATAAGCTTGATATGCAAAAGAGGTGGTTATGAGCCAAAAGCTAATAGTGAAGTGCAAAGCTAACGCAGAACTTTAAACTGACCATTCCCAAGTGAAGCTAATCGATTTAGCATGGAAATCAAGCTCCTAGTGAAGTGCTGTACATGAATTAAGGAAGAAATTCAGAGTTGAATGCAGTAATTCAAAATTGGACTGATTGCAGAATTCGAATGCAGAAGTTCAGATCATGCAGCAGAGATGAGGCTACGGTTCAGAAACAAACCAACTGCAAAGTAAACTAGATTCGAGCTCAACAATTCACTAAAAGACAGATTGAAACCTGATACAAATCTTTGCTGAAACTTACCTAGATACAATATGCAGAATTTGAGTTAACTTGCCACCAAAATGCAGGAACTAATGTGCCAAAAGCTGAACTAAATGCTTAAACTGTAAACATGACAATTCATAATTGAAACTAACCAACTCAGCTTAGAAAATGATACCACCAGTGAAGTATTATGCTAAAGTGAATGAAGAAATTCGAATCCAAGTCTGAGCAGTCACAAAAACGCAATGCAGAAACAATTGTGCAGCAACAAATCTGATCACCGAAATTCAGCTACAAACCGCAAGCAGAACAAGCAAGGCAATTGAACCCGAGTTCACAAAACCAATGTTTAGAAAAGATTAAAGAGGACTGATGATCACTTAACACAGAAGTTCAGATTCTACAACTGAAATTCGCTGGAAGAAAACTGATGTGCAGCTAGAAAACTGATGTGCAGCAAAGAACTGATACGCAAGGGATGCAGCTGAGCTAAGAATACATCAATGAAACTGAATGATAAACAAACTCAAATCAAACTCCTTATCACACTAAATGTTGTTTTCAATGGCAGGAATTAAACTAAACATAAACTGGATTCAAAAGAAACTGCAAAAATCAGAAATAAACTGGAATTGGCAGAAACAAGGCTGATACGCAGCTTAACAGGTTGATACGCAAGAATTAAAGTGTGGAACAAGCTGAAATAAAGTGCAACTAATCACTAACAGGTATTCTAACTAATGCAAATGCCGAATTAAGACAAATTGCAGCAGAAACACATCAGACAACTAACTTAACTAATCTGAAATTCTGCAGAAACACTAAGAAACAGGGCAGAGTTCGAAATTACAACTAAAAACATAAATGCAATAAGAAAACTAAGCCTCAATCTCTCATCTCAGCCCAAGAACTGCTTGCTGTCACTCAAGGATGAGCCTCGAATTGAGAAAGAAACGATCCATACAAGAAAACTAATCAGCTGATACAATTTCAGAAATGAAATGACACACTGCAGGAATGAAAATTACAACTAAAAAAAAGAAATTAAATAACGAAACTACTCCTCAATCACTCCCTTAGCTCAAGTACTCCTTGTTCGTCACGCAAGGGCTGGCCTCGAACCCCTAAGCTCAGCAAACCATTGAGAAATTGTCCCTGCGATTCAATCCCAGCTCACACTCTGATCCAAGCTGAAATCCATTCGATTTCTTTAATCTCGCCTTGTCCAATCGCGCGGATGGTGTGGGGATGATCCAAACACTCCAGAGAACCCCTCTGAACTGCTCGGGTGGATGAAGGATGGAGCAAAATCGAGATTGAAGCAATCGATGGCAGAACCGAGGAAACCCTCACTCGGCTCTGTTTTGGCCAATTCGGAGCTGGAACTTCACCGAGAAACCTTCCCAATGGCCTAGCAATTGATCCAAACAATGAAATTGAGGGGTCGCGCCCCTTGGATTGAAGAAACTAGCTGAAGAAACGAAGAACACGAAGAAGGAAGAACACTGCGGCGGAGACGCGACGAAGCTGAAAGCTGAGGGAATTTTTGATTAAATACTTAACAATGGACGGCCAAATTGATTTGATGAATCCAACGGCTGATCTTCATCCGATCTGACCCAAACTTTCAGATGTTGATCAAGGTCAGGATCTGCCTCGGGTAGCTCGGATCCTCCAGATTTGCAACGGATGGCCAGATCAACCTGATCTTTGAATGGACAGTCTAGAGCCCTCTGAGCTTGATCCAACGGTTGGATGATCTCTGATTGGGATGAAAGTCTCAGATCTGATCTCAGTGCTTGATCAGCCCTAACCCTAGCTCGGATTGCCTCAGATGGTCCCAGATGGCTCAGATCTAGCCGCTTTTGAATCGGACGCCCAGATTAATCCGAAGCTTGATAACTCGATCCGGGTCCACTTCCGACTCAAGTTTGACCCAGTATGCCCTAGGTCCATGATCCTTTCATGCCTAAAAAATAGATCAAAAATTTAGTGGCCAAATAATCCAAATATGTAAAGATTTGAATTAAGTCCAAAATAAAGTAAGTCCTAGAACCTAGGGTAAATTCACAATTAAGCAAGTAAAATATGGGTCAAACTTGGATTTTAGCAACTAAAATAATCAATAAAATGGTACTTATCAACTCCCCCACACTTAAGCTTGAGCGTCTCGCGAAACCACTAAGTATGCATCCCTTGGGTTTTCTCAAGCATAATTAGAAGCAATTGAAAAGAAATTACCTAAGGTTGTCAATTCTCAAAAATCTAAGCTCTATGGATTAGTATCTCGTCCTTAAATCAACAACTTAGCCTTTTACTCCATCATGATTCATTGAGATGAATTTAACTCACTAGCCTTTCAAGGAAAATTTTGGTGGCTCTCTCCTTCAGTTCTAAGTTGATGATGGAAGTGGAGCTCACTCAAACACACATGCTTCTTGCACTACCATAGGCTTGCTTGTTATCTACTCTCCACCATTATTCATGATTAGGATCAACATCTACAAAAATAAGTGAAAACATGGAAAATGGTAAGAAATGGAGTAAAAGCCAAGAAAATGAAAAAATTGATAAAGTGGGAGACTTGGTTGCTCAAGAATGTTTCCAATGTACTTTGCTTCTCTTTACAGTCCTCTAGTGATATCAAAAGTGTGATGGAGTAAAACTTGGATAATGCTTTTCATTTGGGTGAAGAAAACTCTATTTGTTCGAATGTGCCAATTTGTGATATTGCGTGCCAACTTTGCTTCCTTGTTTTTCTGAATTTTTTTTCTGTTTTGCTCTCAATTTCAGCTCCACGGCTTCAATTTCAGACTTTAGAATTGTTAGGTTCTTCATCCTTGCATCCTCTACTTCTTCACATCAATTAGCATCTTTGGCATAGAATTTCTGATTAGTTCCACTTGATACAGATTTTCTGCATTGATTTCAGATTTTCACAGCTTCACTTCACTTGAGACATGCACTTCACTAACATTCTTTTTGTTTTGATCTGAGAATCCATCAGCCTCCTTCTTCCTGATCAGCAGTGCCGGTGCTCTATAATTTCTGATTCACAGCCTTGAAAACTAATTTCAGTTTAAGTTGAGCACAAAACTGTCTCACTAGCATTCCATCCGATTTTTATTCCTTTCTACTGCATTTTCAGCTTGTATTCTCAATTTTTCTGCTCTCCATAACCTCTGATAGCTGTCGAGTGGTCTTCTTGCAATCCAATTCAGTTTTTGATGATTGCAGTCAGCTAGATTCTAGCCTCCACACTGCACAGATTTCCACTGCTTCCTTCAGATTTCAAATCTGCTGCAAACAGATTGAGTTCAGGGAAGAACCATTTTGCATCCTCTGCTTAATTCAGTAATGCAATGCTAAATTAGAAAACTCAGATTCGGTTTAAAGTTGATACAGAACTGCTTGTATGGAAATAAATCTGATATGGTAAACAAATTCTGCGCAGATTTCTGCATTTGTCCAGCTCCACTTCAAATCTTGTTTTTTTTTTCTTTCTTTTCCAGCTGCATTCTCAAACAGTCCTTCAAGATATTCATCACTTTGCAGCTTACATGGAATCAGCTTGTATCATTTCAGTAGCTATCCTTGCAATTCAGCTCAGAACTTCCGGCTTCTAACTTTTCAGCTTAAGCTCATCATAGAAATTTCTCCATTTTGGCTCAGATTTTGTGCCATTTGCGTGCCATATTCTTTCTTCATTTCAGAATTTTCTTCATAAGTGTTCCACTTGATTTTGGGCACTGCATCACTGATTTCCAAAATCGAAATACTTTGTTCTTCTTTGAATTCTTTGCTTAATTTCATCTATTGACCACTACTTTTCCACTTGGTTCAGAAAAAAAAATTTCGAAATGGTGCAGATTTTTTTCTTTGCTTGCCACTTAAATCTTCAAAATATGATAAGGAAGCTAGATCTCCAATTGCTTCCATCTCTCTTGCTCATTCTTGGTACCAAACTCACTCAAACTCATTCTTGGCACATGGAATTTGCAGAAATTTTTTTTTCTCGACATGAATTGCCTCTTTGATATCAAATATTTCCAAAACACTAATCACTCCCCCACACTTAATCCTTTGTCCGTCTCGGGCAAAGTAGCATTAAGAAACCTCCCAAACAACAAGTCCATAGAAAAGTAAGGGTAAGAGTAGGAGATAAGTAAAGAAAAATAGAATAAACATGATTAGTGCTAAAAATTGATGTGGAAAGGGAAACAAATGGATTAGCCTCTATAGATGTGATCCGATCATTGAAATATGGTTTTGAAAGAACCTAAGCAAGTTCTAGAGTACAATAACATATGTGTATCACAAATATAAGGCTAATTCTCACTAGGCAAAAATAATTCATCTCAAGCCCTCAATTAAGAATCTAAAGCCAAGTAGTACTCTAACATCCAAGAATTCATCCATTAGCTCAAACCTTAAGTTTTAACAACCAAATTTAATTTATTTTCAAAAGACTCTAAAATGCTATAGAGATAACCTAGAGGGATACATTTATTCCTAGTCATGCAAGAAACAAATGTCCAAGAAAACTAACATGGTATCTACAATGACTCCTAGTCATTCTACTCTACTTACGCATTTATTAGCAAGGACTCAGTTTAAAAGTGAAAAATGCAATAAAGGAAAATGCAAGAAAGAACAAACTCCCCTTTATTTCTGGTGGACGGAGTCTGTCAAGAAGTAGCCTCCATCGTGGTAGTGGAGGAGTATGGGTGGCTGAGAGATCATCCTTCATTTGATCTATGTCACGGTGCATGTCTCCCCCACACTTGAACTTTACAAAAAATTGTTCGGGTGGCCGAAGGCGATTTAGGTTGAAGATCCATGTAAGGAATGGAGTGTTATGAATTAAAGTAAGATCTACTCCTCCCTCTTGATGCCTTTTGAAAGTTCTTCCCGGAGGTTGGAGTCTGTTCAGATGGAGCACCCACTCCAGAAGTCTTCTAGACCCTGCAAAACAATGTAATATCTCTCTCAAGCGTGCAGGGTAATATAGGAATGAAATAATATCAGTCTCTGCATGAAATGTATCCAAAACTGCATCATATTCAATTAAATCAATTTGTGGTACTTCAATGAATTTTTCACAATTATTTTCTACAAAAAATGCATCCAGAAATTCATCACAAATAATGAAATCAATTTTTGGCACTTCAATAGAAATTTCACAATTATTTTCTACCAAGGATGTATCAAGCAATGTATTACAACCAATGAAATCAATTTTCGATTCCTCAATAAGTATTTCACAATTAATTTCAGCATAAGATATATCAAGAGCTGCATCACAATAACCAACATCAATTTTAGGCACTTCTAAAAATTGTTCACAACCCATGTCTACAAACGATGTATCAATAAGTGTATCACCACCAATGAAATCAGTTTGAGGTACCTCTATGCAATTTTTAGAAAAAATAGGAGGAATACTTACCTGATCGTGCTGAAAAATACCTGGAGGTTCTACAAGAGTAGATGTAACTGTTGGCTCCTCCTGGTAATGTTCAATCTCCTCTTCAGGTTCAGGTTCAGGTTCTGGTGGACACTCAACTGGAATGGGTGATCCTTGGGTTCTTGCTTCCACCATGCAAGTCCCTACACTTTCTGGTTCATCCTCTAAATCTTCTAATGTATCAGTAAATTGTGGTGGTCCCTGGGGCTTAGTGCAATCCCCTACACCTGTAGAATCATCTCCTATGCATGCTCCTTCTGTAATATCTGCAACAACAATATCAGAAAAATTAGAACCATCAATAATACTATCATCACAAAATAAAAGATGAGAAGGGTCCTGTAGTGCTTCAAAATCTTCTTCTTGAGCTGAAAAATTTGGAAATGAATTTTGAACAAGCACTTCAGGGGGAATGCATGCTGTAGGTGCCCTATTTTTGATGTTTTCTTCTTCTTCTTCCACCAAATTTGCAAGATCACTTGAAGAAGGACTTGGCCATGCACTAAAGTCACCTTGAACTGATAAAAACTCAACTCCGGGGCTGTTTTGAATGGGAAAATGGGATGCTGGAAATTTTTCAGGAAATTCGGCATCTGGAGTGTTTAAACTTGAAACAACCTCTTCATTCACCAAAGTTAGATCATAATCATGCCCCTCAGAATTAAGAGTAGCTTGAGAAGAAAATTGTCCTGATTCTTGGGCTTGCCTTTGTTTCATTTGATGAACTAATTGTTCCAATTGTCTTCCACGGTTTTGAAGCCTTTGTTGTTGTTCTTGAATTTGTTGCAACATCTCTATCATCCTTTGTTGTTGAGCCTCATTCTCATTAGGATTCTCAAAGCCTCCTTGGTTAGTGTGGAACTCCTGTTGGTCTTGAAATGTAACATAAGGCTGCTGAAGACCAAGAGTAGGCTGTGCATTCTGAAATGGGAGCTGTTGAGGCTGCTCAAATGGTTGAATGGGCTGATTTAACTGCTGAAAATTGGGCTGGAATGATGATTGAATTTGTTGAGAATTGTAGCCCTGGAAATCTTGGATCTGAGGTGGAAATTGTGGTGGTGAAAACTGAAATTGAGTGGGCTGGAAATTCTGGTTTTGAAATTGAAAATTTTGATCGTATGGCTGTGAATGTTGAAGAAATTGTTGAAAATTTTGTATGGGTTGAAATTCTTGCTGCCATGGCTGAGGTTGAGGCTGAAATTGATTATTTCCCTGCTGAAAACTTAAATAAGGCTGCTGGAAATCTGGTTAAGATGTTGAAATCCTTGGTTTGGTTGAACTTGATGGAAGGGTGGTTGCTGAAAATTCAAATTATCTAAACACCCTTGCTAAATTCCTTGAAAAGGCAATTGATTTTGTTGATAGGGTTGCTGAAATTGGGGCTGAAATTGCTGAATTGGTTGCTCAAAATTCTGGAATTGTGGCTGCCCACTCTGAGTTTGCTGGAAATTTGGTAGACTTGGCTAAAAATCTTGCTGAAATTGTTGAAATTGTGGCTGAAAAAACTGATTTGTTTGTTGAAAATTCGCACAGGACTATTGGAAATCTTGATTTGGTGGCTGATTGAAAGGATGGTTCTGCTGAAATTGTGGACACGGCTGCTGGTAAGTAGATGAAAATATTTTGACTAGCAGTCCTGTCACAAAACAAACAAGAAAAATGGCAGCAACCGTATACAAAAGATAAAGCACAAGAAAATAGAATCAAATGATATGCTCATAAGCACACAAGCAAAAATCAAACAAATCAACTAGTTGCTTCCCCGGCAACGGCGTCAAAAATTTTGATGGACCCAAAATAGGCTGTCACGAAATGTGGGTCTCAAAATTTAGATGTTTGTAAGCCGGAAACCCTTTTTGCAATCAAAGAATAAAAGCGTAGTAAAGGGGCCACAGGTCGTATTTTTCCTAGGGCTAGTTGAGGTTGTTCGATTCGTGTTTGAGTTTATGTGTCGTTGATATTTTTGGGTTTCAAATTAAATCGGGGTTTGGTTTGCAATTAAAAATGAATGAAAGCACAAAGACAAGGAAAAAAACTTAACCAAGCAAATTTAAATCAAGTAATGGCAATTCATGGACTCAACCAATAAGAAACCTAATCAAGCAAAAGAACTTAATCGAATGCAAGGAGTAAATAATTTTAACTCAAGTGCAAGTGTACACTACAAATTTCATTTAACTCTAAGAATGAGATAAGCTTGATACGCAAAAGAGGTGGTTATGTGCCAAAAGCTAATAGGGAAGTGCAAAGCTAAACGCAGAACTTTAAACTGACCATTCCCAAGTGAAGCTAATCGATTTAGCTTGGAAATCAAGCTCCTAGTGAAGTGCTGTACATGAATTAAGGAAGAAATTCAGAGTTGAATGCAGCAATTCAGAATTGGACTGATTGCAGAATTTGAATGCAGAAGTTCAGATCATGCAGCAGAGATGAGGCTACGGTTCAGAAACAAACCAACTAGATACAATATGCAGAATTTGAGTTAACTTGCCACCAAAATGCAGGAACTAATGTGCCAAAAGCTGAACTAAATGCTTAAACTGTAAACATGACAATTCATAACTGAAACTACCCAACTCAGCTTAGAAAATGATACCACCAGTGAAGTATTATGCTAAAGTGAATGAAGAATTTCGAATCCAAGTCTGAGCAGTCACAAAAACGCAATGAAGAAACAATTGTGCAGCAACAAATCTGATCACAGAAATTCAGCTACAAACCGCAAGCAGAACAAGCAAGGCAATTTAACCCGAGTTCACAAAACCAATGTTTAGAAAAGATTAAAGAGGACTGATGATCACTTAACACAGAGGTTCAGATTCTACAACTGAAACTCACTGGAAGAAAACTGATGTGCAGCTAGAAAACTGATGTGCAGCAAAGAACTGATACGCAAGGGATGCAGCTGAGCTAAGAATACATCAATGAAACTGAATGATAAACAAACTCAAATCAAACTCATTATCACACTAAATGTTGTTTTCAATGGCAGGAATTAAACTAAACATAAACTAGATTCAAAAGAAACTGCAAAAATCAGAAATAAACTGGAATTGGCAGAAACAAGGCTGATACGCAGCTTAACAGGTTGATACGCAAGAATTCAAGTGTGGAACAAGCTGAAATAAAGTGCAACTAATCACTAACAGGTATTCTAACTAATGGAAATGCCGAATTAAGACAAATTGCAGCAGAAACACATCAGACAACTAACTTAACTAATCTGAAATTCTGCAGAAACAGTAAGAAACAGGGCAGAGTTCAAAATTACAACTAAAAACATAAATGCAATAAGAAAACTAAGCCTCAATCTCTCATCTCAGCCCAAGAACTGCTTGCTGTCACTCAAGGATGAGCCTCGAATTGAGAAAGAAACGATCCATACAAGAAAACTAATCAGCTGATACAATTTCAGAAATGAAATGGCACACTGCAGGAATGAAAACTACAACTAAAAACAGAAATTAAATAACGAAACTACTCCTCAATCACTCCCTTAGCTCAAGTACTCCTTGTTCGTCACGCAAGGGCTGGCCTCGAACCCCTAAGCTCAGCAAACCATTGAGAAATTGTCCCTACGATTCAATCCCAGCTCACACTCTGATCCAAGCTGAAATCCATTCGATTTCTTTAATCTCGCCTTGTCCAATCGCGCGGATGGTGTGGGGATGATCCAAACACTCCAGAGAACCCTTCTGATCTGCTCGGGTGGATGAAGGATGGAACAAAACCGAGATTGAAGCAATCGATGGCAGAACCAAGGAAACCCTCACTCGGCTCTGTTTTGTCCAATTCGGAGCTGGAACTTCACCGAGAAACCTTCCCAATGGCCTAGCAATTGATCCAAACAATGAAATTGAGGGGTCGCGCCCCATGGATTGAAGAAATGAAGAACACACGAAGAAGGAAGAACACTGCGGCGGAGACACGACGAAGCTGAAAGCTGAGGGAATTTTTGATTAAATACTTAACAATGGACGGCCCAGATTTCTTTGACTCAATCCAACGGCTGATCTTCATCCGTTCTGACCCAAACTTTCCAGATGTTGATTAAGGGTCAGGATCTGCCTCGTGGTAGCTCGGATCCTCTAGATTTGTAACGGATGGCTTGGATCAACCTGATCTTTGAATGGACGCTCTAGATCCCTCTGAGCTCGATCCAACGGTCGGATGATCTCTGATTGGGATGAAAGTCTCAGATCTTGATCTCAGTGCTTGATCAGCCCTAGCCCTAGCTCGGATTGCCTCAGATGGTCCCAGATGGCTCAGATCTAGCCGCTTTTGAATCGGACGACCCAGATTAATCCGAAGCTTGATAACTCGATCCGGGTCCACTTCCGACTCAAGTTTGACCCAGTATGCCCTAGGTCCATGATCCTTTCATGCCTATAAAAATAGATCAAAAATTTAGTGGCTAAATAATCCAAATATGTAAAGATTTACAATTAAGTCCAAAATAAAGATAAGTCCTAGAACCTATGATAAATTCACAATTAAGCAAGTAAAATATGGGTCAAACTTGGATTTTAGCAACTAAAATAATCAATAAAATGGTACTTATCAGCAGTCGACTGCCAAAACCCACAGAAAGTTTTCGACATCGGACCAGTCGACTGGCCATGGGGCAGTCGACTGGTATACCCCGAAAACTAGCCTTTGGCTAGCAATTAATGCTAGACCAGTCGACTGCCCCTAGGGCAGTCGACTGGTGCGGGGCTAGACAGACTACGAGTTTGTCCTGTTCACCTATAAAAGGAGCACCTTTTTACACGAGCACAGTACGGTTCCATACAGTGTCGAAGTGCTGCTCGTCTGAAGAGCATTTTCCACTTCCTCTTTTGTTTTCTACTATATTCTGAAAAGAGGAAGATCGACTGTAAAGGTTTCTCCACCTCAAGGAGAGTTTTCGATAGTGAAAAGTGGTGCTCGTAGCGTGGATCCTTGGACTAGTCACCCATCTGGGTGGATACCAAGTAAACGATAAGTGTTAGCATTGTGATTGATTTCATTTGCATATTATTTCCGCTGCGCTAACAAATTTGTAGACATCAACGACGAAAAAGTGCTATTCACCCCCCCTCTAGCATGCCTAGATGATCCTTCAATTTCCGCTCTCAGGGTCGGCCTGAAGGCCAAAGAAGAGGTGCGGGCTGCTTGCTCTGCTGAGCTTAGCAATCTTAGAAAAAAGCATGACGTCCAGTCGTCGGTGCTGAAGGCGACTCAACGGCGACTACAACACGTCAAAGCATACGTCGAGTCCCTGCGCCAAGACAAGTCCCAAGGCGAGGCTCGTCAATCAGCTCGCGCACCATGAATGGTCATTTTGATGGACATTTTCGTTATCTTCCTTTTGCTGAAGAGAGGCTACGCCTCATTTTTGTATTAGCCTTGCTATTAGAAATGTCAGTTTTTTTTTCTTTTCTTCTATCTCTTGTGTCTGCGTGGTGTTTAAGTATTGGGAATCCAAGCGGCGTAAGTGTCCCGAGCAAGGGTACTCCGACCCGACCCAACTTCATTGAGTGAGGGCACGAAACTCGTGAGTACAAGGGTCTGTGTATCAGCCCTTCGGGAGGGAATAATCCATACTTTGCGAACGACGGATAGAAACACTTAAGCACAATAGCTTCTTAGCGTCAACTACTCGGGCAGATGCGAGTGGTCCAGTACTTGGGGAACCCATCTGAGTTAATTGAGTGAGGCTGCTAACTCGGGCCATTTAAAGCGTCCTTGCCGTGCCATGGGCCTCATAAAGGTCTGCAATGGTGTCTCCACTCGGGTTTTGCTCAGGGGGCGCGGGCCGCCCTGGACCCGACTGGAGGCCCAACCCAGGAGATGTCTGGGAGATGTTCCCATTTTGTAACTCGTGAGGACGAGAGTCTGGACACTGGTTCAGGCCGATTCTCAGGAGCGTGGGCCGTCACGCGTTCGATCAGAGACACTGAACCGAGTGGGGCGCGGAAGCTGGTCCGCTTATAACTTGTTGGCAAGGCAAGAGTTTTCCGCACTCGATCGGGCAAGACTCAGGGAGCGTGGGCCGCCACGCGTCCGACTGAGGGCCGATCCGAGGGATAGATGGGAGCAGATCCCGATTATAACTCGTGCGGAGACGAGAGCCTGGACACTGGTTCAGGCTGATTCTTAGGAGCGTGGGTCGTCACGCGTCCGATTGGAGACACTGAATCGAGTGGGGAGCGGAGGCTGGTCCGCTTATAACTTGCTGGCAAGGCAAGAGTTTTGCGCACTCGGTCGAGCAAGACTCAGGGAGCGTGGGCCGCCACGCGTCTGACTGAGAGCCAATCCGATGGATAGATGGGAGCGGATCCCGGTTATAACTCGTGCAGAGACGAGAGTCTGGACACTGGTTCAGGCCGATTCTCAGAAGCGTGGGCCGCCACGCGCCCGATCGGAGACACTGAACCGAGTGGGGCGCGGAAGCTGGTCCGCTTATAACTTGCTGGCGAGGCAAGAGTTTTGCGCACTCGGTCGGGCATGACTCAGGGAGTGTGGGCCGCCACGCGTCCAACTGAGGGACGTTCCGAGTGATAGATGGGTGCGGATCCCGATTATAACTCGTGCGGAGACGAGAATCTGGACACTGGTTTAGGCCGATTCTCAGGAGCGTAGGCCGCCACGCGTCCGATCGGAGACACTGAACCGAGTGGGGCGCAGAAGCTGGTCCGCTTATAACTTGCTGGCAAGGCAAGAGTTGTGCGCACTCGGTCGGGCAAGACTCAGGGAGTGTGGGCCGCCACATGTCCGACTGAGGGCCGATTCGAGAGATAGATGGGAGTGGATCCCGATTATAATTCGTGCGGAGACGAGAGTCTGGACACTAGTTTAGGCCGATTCTCAGGAGCGTGGGCCGCCACGCGTCCGATCGGAGACACTGAACCGAGTGGGGCACAGAAGCTGGTACGCTTATAACTTACTGGCAAGGAAAGAGTTTTGCGCACTCAGTCGGGCAAGTCTCAGGGAGCGTGGGCTGCCACGCATCCGACTGAGGGTCGATCCGAGGGATAGATGGGAGCGGATCCCGATTATAACTCGTGCGGAGACGAGAGTCTAGAGTACCTGCGAGTGGAGTGAGGACCATGTTCTTCCACTATCATGAGTATTTTACATTCACATTACAACCTCACATTCAGCCACCCGGTATGGCTGAAGGTGAATCACACTCCAGGGTCGATCTAGCCTTTTTCCTTTCTCATTCTCTAAGTAGTAAGCCCCTGAGGCGAGCTTCTGAATAACTTTGAAGGGTCCTCCCCACTGCGGTTCCAGCTTACTTACATCTCCGACGGGCTTGATTCTCTTCTAGACCTGGTCCCCCACTTGGAACGTCCTCGGCAGTACCTTTCGATCATACTTCTGTTTCATTTTCTGCTGATATGCGAACATCAGAGCGGCTGCTTTGTCTCGGATTTCCTCGACCAAGTCTAGCTCTAGCCGCCTCCTTTCCGAGTTATCCTCGTCATAGGCTGCCCGTCGATCCGATTCACATCCGACCTCGATCGGGATTACCGCTTCGCTCCCGTAGACTAGCTGGAAACGTGTGCACCCTGTAGTCTCTTTGGGCGTAGTCTGCAGGGCCCACAGGACGCTCGGGAGCTCATCTACCCACGTTCCACCGACATGATCCAGCTTAGTCTTTAATCCTTTAAGGATCTCTCGGTTGGCCACTTCTGCCTGGTCGTTGCTTTACGGATAGGCTACCGAGGTGAAGGCTTGCTTGATACCATACTTTGAGCACCACTCTTGTATCCTTCGCCCTTGGAATTGCCTTCCGTTATCCGAGATAATTGTGCGGGATTCCATATCGGCATAATATGTCCCGCCACAGGAACCTCATCACCGCCTGCTCGGTGATATGCGCTAAGGCCTCCACCTCTATCCATTTGGAGAAGTAATCGACGACCACCAGCAAATATTTCTTCTGGGCGGCGACAGTCGGGAACGGCCCCACAATGTCCATGCCACACTGATCAAAAGGGCAAGAGACCGCCGATGCTTTCATTGTCTCTGTGGGCCGGTGTGGTAGACAGTGATGCTTTTGGCAAGACAGGCAGGTGGAAACCAGCTCGTTGGCGTCCTTCTGCAGGGTTGGCCAATAATAGCCTGACATTAGTGCCTTCCGAGCCGTCGCACGAGCCCCTGCGTGGTTTCCATTGATCCCCAAGTGAATTTCTCGCAACACATAATCTGCATCCTCCTCGCCCACGCACTTAAGTAGAGGTCGGGAGAACACTCTTTTGTACAACACGTCACCAACCATGGTGTACCGAGCTGCGTGTTTCTTGAGCCACCGAGCTTCTTCTCGGTCGGCCGGCAAGACTCCCTTCGTAAGGTAGGTAATGATTGGGGTTCGCCAGTCGAATTCCAACTCCAGCTCGCCTTGCCTTTCTATTTGCATGATTAGCAGCGCTGGGCCACCCGGCTGGGAAGCACCCAAGAGCCAACTGAGCTGGCTAACTTAGCCAATTCGTCTGCCTTGAAGTTATCCTCCCTTGGAATCTTCTACACTTGCACTTCCTGGAATTCAGCCTTCAGCTTCTCGTAGGCCTCGATGAAGGCCTGCAGCCGGTCACTATTGATCTCAAATCGCCCGGTCACTATCGATGAAGGCCTGCAGCCGGCCCGATACTCCAGTCGGACGGATAAGTGCATCTGCTCTCCTTTCGGAGAGATCATCAGGATACCGATCCCGCTACCCGACCGGGTCGTTGAGCCGTCCACATATGTCTACCACGCTTCTTCAACCTCATCCGCATGTAGCTCACTAAGAAAATCCGCGAGGGCTTGAGCCTTGATGGCTGGCCGAGGTTGGTACTGAATGTCGTACTCGCTCAGCTCGGTGGTCCATTTGATCAATTGCCCGGATGCTTCAGGATTTGAGGCCACTCGGCCTAAATTGCTGTTCGTCAACACCACGATGGGGTGTGCCAAGAAGTAAGGTCGGAGCCTCCGAGCGCCTAACAATAACAAATACATCAACCTCTCGAGTGTCGTGTACCGGCACTCGGCTCCCTTTAATAGATGTGCAAAGAAATACACTGGATGCTGCTTGGCTACTTCCTGCTTGACTAAGACCATGCTAACCGAGTTAGCTGATGCGGCCAAATAGACATACAGAACTTCCCCGACCTCCGGCTTGGCTAGCACGGGCAACTCAGCGAGGTAGGCCTTCAGTTCTTCAAACACCTTGTCACAATCAGCGTCCCACTGAAATTTGGTGGCCTTGCGCAGGGTCTTGAAGAACGGTAATCCCCGCTCAACTGACCGGGAGATGAATCGAGACAGGACTGTGATGCGCCCTGTGAGCCGCTGTGCTTCTCGTAGATTTCTTGGCGGGGGCATGTCTAGCAAAGCTTTGACCTTGTTGGGATTGGCTTCGATGCCTCGCTCGGTCACAATGTACCCCAGGAATTTTCCGCTCCGGGCACCGAAGAGACACTTGGCAGGATTCAATTTGATCCCATACATGCCCAGTGTTTGGCATGTCTCCTCGACATCGCCTATCAAGTCTCCAGCTCGGGCGGACTTGATGAGGATGTCGTCCATATATACTTCAACATTTCTCCCAATCTGAGATCGGAAGACTTTATCCATCATGCGCTGGTAGGTGGCTCCAGTATTTTTCAGCCCAAACGGCATGACGGTGTAACAGTAGGTACCGTCCACCGTGATGAAGCTGACCTTCTCCTGATCCTCAGCGGCCAGGGGTACTTGATGATACCCCTGGTAGGCATCCAGCAAGGAAATGAACTCGCTGCCAGCCGTCGAGTCCACCATCTGGTCGATCTGAGGCAGGGGATAATAGTCCTTCGAGCAGGCCTTGTTGAGATTTCTGAAGTCAATGCAGATCTGCCACTTATTATCCGGCTTAGGTACCAACACCACGTTGGCTAACCGGGCTGGGAATTGCACCTCTCGGATGTGACCGGCTTCCAGCAGCTTCTCAACTTCAGCTCAGACCGTTTTATTTTGCTCGGTGCTGAAGTCCCGTTTCCTTTGTTTCACGGGCCGAGCGTGGGGATAAACGTGGAGGCAGTGTTCCGCCACATCCGGTCAGACACCTCTCAGTTCTTTAACTGACCAGGCGAAAACGTCTTGGTTTCGAGCCAAGCACTCAAGCAGGGGCTTCTTCAGTTCCTCAGGCAGCCCTGCCGCAATCTTGACTCAAGCTTCATCCCGATATGGGAGGAGCTGGACCTCCTCCTTGTCATCATGCAACTCAGCCCATGGGGAAGCTTGAACCATGTTGCAATCGGAGAAGGAGCGCGAAGCCTTGTGGTTCTCCACTCGGACGTCATCCACGTAGCACCTCCGGGCCACTCTTTGGTCGCCCTTGACTTCTCCCACCTTGTCCCCGACTGGGAACTTAACCTTCATGTAGAAGGTGAGGCGACGACCCAGAATTCATTAAGGGTCGGATCCTCTTCAGTGGCTCCTCGCCTAAGGAAATGGTCAGTCGGATCTAGCCGATGGGCTGCACCTGGTTCCCTATGAAACCGAACAACGGGGTCGCTACTAGGTCCAGCTGGGACCTTTCGATCTGGAGCTGGTCGAACGCTCTCTTGTAGAGTATGTTGACCGAGCTGTCGGTGTCCACTATGGTGCGGTGGACTTGATAGTTGGCGATGACGAATGTAATGACCAGCGCATCATCGTGCGGGACCTCCAGCCCTTGCAGATCTTGAGGCCCAAAACTGATCTGGGGCCCCTCTGCCTGGGCCGCACTGGTGTCGACCTGATGAATCTCTAGTCGGCGCACCTACGCCATCCTGGCACGGTTGGAGTCTCCTCCTGTGGGTCCACCCGAGATGACATTTATGCCACCCCGGACGACGTTTTGCTGGTTGGCCTATTCCTTCTCCATCTATGAGGTTTCAGGCCGGTCCCCGTGAGGGAATAGATTGTGGGCAGCTGGGGGATTTCCTCGGAGCTCCTCAGCGACAGGGTCGATGGCCCTGCCTCCTCAGCCTACCCCACGCCCTTGGGGTTCCTGTCATCCTCGCCCCCGGGGAGTTGGAGCCCGACCTCGCTCGGCCTGCCGGCATTCCTCAGTGGCATGTCCATGAATCTAGAGGAATGTGCAGTATGGCCTCCACCGATTTGGAAGGCACCCCTGGTCTACCTACTGCACATGCCGCCGCTCCCCTCCTACTCGATCGATGGGTCTGCGGGGGCTACGAATAGGTGCACCTGGGGACCTGTTATCCTGAACGGGATGGGGAGGCGCCGGATTGGTTGACTCCTTCCGAGCGGCCTGGGTTTATTCCACGTTGTTGTACTTGACAGCCTTGCCAAGAAGGCTGTCGAAGTCCGTCAGGGGCTTCCTGATTAGTGAGCGGATGAACTCCCCCTCTTGCAAGCCCTGAGAGAAGGCGCTGACCAAGACATCGGGTGTAGCATTGGGCACGTCCAGTGCCACCCCGTTGAACCTCCTGATGTAGGCCCAGAGGGTCTCCTTCGGGCCTTGCTTCAGGGCGAACAGGTTGAGGCTTGTTTTGTGATGCCTCCGGCTACTAGCGAAGTGCTGCAGAAAAACTCTCTTGATCTCCTCAAAGCTTGTGACCGACCCATCAGGGAGTCGGTCGAACCATCTCTGAGTTGTGTCGGAGAGGGTTGTCAAGAAGGCTCGGCACTTGACCCCCTCCGGGTATTGATGAAGCAGCGCCGCGCTCTCAAACTTCATCAGATGCTCCTCCGGATCCGTAGTCCCCAGGTACTCGGGGATAGTGAAGAAACGGAGGTGACAGGGAACTGGGTCACCATAACCCATGGAGCGCAAGGACTGCGTACCAGGATAGCTGAAGCAGGGTCAGCTGGGCCCTTTCCCTTATCCCGACGCTTCCCGTGCCTTGGGTTAGACACCGAGGCCTCCGCTGATATGGAGTGAGCCTCGTTGACTAGACCTCGGTGGGGGGCTGCAGGGAGAGGCACAGAACCGCCCTTCGGTCGAACAGGCCTTCCTTGACCTCCGGAAGTCGATGGGGTGCCGGCTCCGGGGCCCTAGGCGCCTGGCTAGTAGCTTGTGAAGGCCTTTGGGAAGCCCTCTAAGCTCGCGTAGCCATCAGAACCTCGTACTCCTCACGGGTGACAGTCATCACGAGCGGATTAGGGTCTCCCATCTTCGCTTCCGATCAGGTTGCTGGTGTCCCTCCTTCTAGTGCCAAATTTGATACTGTCGCGAAGCGAGGTGGCGCCCCTGGACTAGATGGTCCTCCGGGGAGCGTAAGGTCGCTGAGGCTGTTTGCCGAGCTGGCGCGCTCTGATCCTACAAGACAAAGACCGTTAGAACCCGCCGGGAAAAGTCCCCGGCCAGGCACTCCGACAGTCAAGTCAGTACTCGACGGTGGCAATGGAAAGCAATAGAACAGTAGGAAAATGCACTATTACGCGTACCTGAGAGATGCGGAGTGAGGAGGCTTATATAGTCGGGGAAGCGGACAGCTCCTGCCCCGCCTGCCACCTGATGTCATATAGCAAGGACAAGGTGATGCATGCCCAGAGGTGACAGGATAAAGTAGTGCATACTGGGTTAAGGAAAGGGACACTGTCAACTTAATGGTTGGCGCCTTTTGGCACCACTCGGCCTGACACCAGTGTAGGTGGTCGTAGTACCGGGGGGGGGGGGGGGGGGGCAGAGTATGGCAAAAAGATCAATATCTCAGCGAGATATCCGTCGTTTGAGACCAAGATAGCTTCAGTCTTACGCCGACCCCGTACAACTTCTGGTAGTCTGGTGTCAGGGAGTGGCGGTGTTGCTTGCTAGAACCGACTGAGGGCCCATGAAGGTATTGACTGGGGCACTGAATGACGAGGCCGGCTGAGGGCTTATGAGGGTGCTGACTGGGGCACTGAATGACGAGGCCGACTGAGGGCCTATGAGGGTGCCGACTGGGGTGACTGGGGCACTGAATGACGAGGCCTGTTGAGTGCCTATGAGGGTGCAGACTGGGGCACTGAATGACGAGGCCGGCTGAGGGCCTATGAGGGTGTCGACTGGGGCACTGAATGACGAGGCCGGCTGAGGGCCTATGAGGGTGTCGACTGGGGCACTGAATGACGAGACCGGCTGAGGGTCTATGAGGGTGCCGACTAGGGCACTGAATGACGATGTGTCAAGCAACGCCTCCTCCGGTTCGGGCTTACCCCCGGAACGTGGTCCGCCACGTGTCGACGGGGAGTCAAACCTGGAGGGGTATAAGAGAATGAGCGTCTAAGCTTGGGGTCAGACCGGTCCTGAGGAGCATGGGCCGCCACGCGTCCGGTCAGTGGCCCTGATCCGAGTGACGCCTATCTGACGGGCCTTCCCTGCCCATTAACAACTTTCCCTCTGACGAGGCTCCAGGCTGCCGGGCCAAGCTACACGTAAGCTGGCCCGGGATCAATTGTAAATCAGTCAAGTCGGGTTGAGCTTTCTTTTATTAGATGATGTGATAAGGTGATTAATTAGTTTTCAGCATCCTATCAGCCCATCTCAAGATTAAGACAAAAAAAAAAATCATAGTGACTAGAGAAACTAGTACCCGGTGGGAAGAGATATACATGGACCAAGAAATTACGCCTTAACTATCCAGTAGTTCGAACCCTTACCCTCAAGCGATAACCTTCCCCACACAAACCACTCCAGCTAAGTCCATGGAAGCGAGCTTTGTTTTGTTAGCCACCTGAGCAGGATGTGATGCTAAGAAACAGGTGCATCCTTTAAGTAATCAGGTTGTAAAACTTACTCATCTAGAAACGGTGTTCGAATAATTAATGACACTCGTGCGTCGCCACCTAGCTTATTAGATTTATATGATGTGCAAAATGTGAGACTTAATCATACATCTCAAGATTAGTTGGCTCATTTCAGATACCTAATATAAAAAAATAAAAATTATATTCAATAAAATAACTAAGCTAAGATAAACTGCATCATTAAAACGAATGTTCAAGTCTGATTTAATTTCCTTTTTCCAAACTTAATTAAGTTTGGTTGGTCCAAACTTGATGTTATCAAACTCTTGATTTAAATTGAGTTGATTATTTAAAATTTTTATATTTTTAAGATTAGTTCATCCGTTAGTAAGTTTGAAAGCTTGATATTACAAGTAATTTATTTGTTTAATTCAAGAGTTTTTTTTTTGTTTATTTATAAAATTGATAAGTGTTTTATAGATGAATACAGTTCAAAAACTCTGTTTATGGACATTGTTCATCAATAATTCATAATTTATATTCACTGATGCAAAATATGATAACATTCACGCTAAACATCTCTCATCGCTGATGATCCTATCGCGAAGCGAGTTCAACGCCCTTACAGTTGGATGGGCCTCCGGGGAGCGTGAGATCGCTGAGTCGGCCTACTGAGCTGGTTCGCTCCTAACCTGCAAGACAAGGACCGTTAGAACCCGCCGGGAAAAGTCTCCGGTCAGGCACTCCGATAGTCAAGTCAGTACTCAACGGTGACAATGGAAAGCAATAGAACAGTAGGAAATGCACTATTGCGCGTACCTGAGAGATGCGGAGTGAGGAGGCTTATATAGTCGGGGAAGCTGACAGCTCCTGCCCCGCCTGCCACCTGCTGTCATATAGCGAGGATAAGGTGATGCATGCCCAGAGGTGGCAGGATAAAGTAGTACATACTGGGTTAAGGAAAGGGGCACTGTCAACGTAATGGCTGGCGCCTTTTGGCGCCGCTCAGCCTGACACCAGTATAGGTGGTCGTAGTACGGGGGGACAAGGTATGTCAGGAAGATCAATACCTCAGCGAGATATCCGTCATTTGAGACCAGGATGGCTTCAGTCTTGCGCCGACCCCGTACAGCCTCTGGTAGTCTGGTGTCAGGGAGTGGTTGTTGCCTGCTAGGACCGACTGAGGGCCCATGAAAGTGCCGACTGGGACACTGAATGACGAGGCCGGCTGAGGGCCTATGACGGTGCCGACTGGGGCACTGCATGTTGAGGCCGGCTAAGGGCCTATGAGTGTGCCGACTGGGGCACTGCCTGTTGAGGTCGGCTGAGGGCCTATGAGGGTGTCGACTGGGGCACTGCATGTTGACGCCGGCTGAGGGACTATGAGGGTGTCGACTGGGGCACTGCATGTCGATGTATCGAGTAACGCCTCCTCCTGTTCGGGCTTACCCCCGGAGCGTGGTCCGCCACACGTTGGCGAGGAGCCAAACCTGGAGGGGTATAGGAGCATGAGCGTCTAAGCTTGGGTCGGACCGATCCTGAGGAGCGTGGGCCGCCACGCGTACGATCAGGGGCCTTGACCCGAGTGACGCCTATCCGACGGGCCTTCCTAGCCCATTAACCACTTTCCTTCTGACTAGGCGCTAGGCTGCTGGGCCAGGCTATACGTAAGCTGGCCCGGGATCATAAGCATCCCCCTCAAGTAGTCGAAGGAGGCACGCAGGCCGACTGACTGGACCACGACTCTGGCTCGAGCCTGGCGCACCGGAGTGATCAGGTTTTGCAATCAACCTCACACAAAGGAATCATCTACTAGGCAACCCGTCCCCTCGGGACCTTTTGAAATCATAGCGTATCTTCTCTTTAATTGCTGCCTTAATGACTCAGGACTCGCGTTCCCAAGCCACTTACCCCCGCGTAACGAGGGATATGCTACCCCACTTCTCGAATGTTCGGCCCACACGTGTGGCCAACCAACCTGAGAACTATCCGAGTCTGATCCGACGGTTTCAGTATGGCCGCATGCTTCTCCCGATTCTTCATCAGACGACTATCGTCCTTCTTCTATCCCCATAAATAGGCCTTTAGTATAGTCGTTCTTCTTATGGCGTCTCATCTTCAACATCACTCTCCCCTGATTCTGGCTCTGCTAGGGTTTCGACAGATTTTCATCTCCGACCTCCTTCCCCGGTGATCCTTTCTCTCGGTCAGTTTCCTCTTTCTTTCTTATCTGATGGCTTCTCCTTCTTCGTCTTCCTCCCCTTCTCCACCATGGTATTCTGCCATGGTAATTGATCTCACTACCCATGACCTAGAGCAAATCCGGACGGATTTCTTAATCCCTTCCGACCACCACCTGCGCCTGCCAAAATCAAATGACCGACCCAACTCTGCCCCGTTGGGCTATAATACTTTATCTCGAGACCACCTACAGGCCGGTCTCCGCTTTCCCATTCATCCTTTCATCTCCGATATCTGCGAACACTTCCAAATCCCTTTATCTCAACTGGCTCCCAACGTCGTGCGCCTAATGTGCGGCTCGGTTATCATTTTCGCCTTATACAAGATTCACCTAGAGCCCGAGCACTTCCATTACTTTTTCTACGCCAAACAGCAAGAGTCGGGCGACTTCTTCTTCCAAGCCCGAGCCAAAGCTTTTTTCCTCCTGAATCTTCCTTCTTCCAACAAGGGATGGAAAGAGCATTACTTCTTCATCAAGCCCACTTCGGCCCCGAGCTGGCCCAAGGCCTGGATCGAGGAGCTTCCTGCCCCTGATCTCCTCCCCAAAAACTATCACACTTCCGTGGCCTACCAGACTGTCGCGGCCGAGCTAGAGGGTAGGCACTTTCATGGAGGCCACCTGTTGAAGGAGGAGATCCTCTCTGCCTTCGGTCTCAGCTCCAGGACGATCCCCTCGTTGTCCGTAGTCGGTAAGCATTACGACATCTTCCTTGCACCCTCTTTAATTATGACTGAGCCCATTTTACTCTTGAAGTTCCCATGCTGCTGTCTGCGTCCCTGAAGGAAGGCTTCAGACTAGATGAGGCCGAGCTGCGGGCCCGTGTCACCGCCGAGTTGGCGACAAGGAGAGGTGCCTCAGCGGAGGACGTCCTGGCGAACTCGACTTTGGCAATCCCGGAGTTGACGCCCCCTGCTTCTAAGACAGCGCCATCCCCACCTGCCCAGCGACGTACCCCGTCCAAACGTCGATGAGCATCTTCCAGAAAACGTCTGGAGAAAAAGAAAAAGAAAAGAACGGCTCCTGATTCGGGAGCTCCTCCTACCTCCACCGCCATTGCTCCCTTTGTGCCCCCTGTTGCTGATTCTCCCCTGATAACCCACCAGCAATTACTCCTGCAGCCGACCCTGCCCCTGACTCTGTTGCCGATCCCCCTACTATTGCACTGGCTACCGACCCCTCTGCCCCCTCTGATGCATCCGACCAGCCGATGCCCGAGGGGTCGGGGATTTCGTCTGCTGAGGAGCCAATCTCGCATCTGATGATGCACCTTTTGGTGCCCACTCGGTCCGACTGCCACCTGAGGATGCCATCGGGCGAGCTACCAGATTGGCATCAAGATCTTCGCCTATACGGACCGGTGGTCGACCGCTACGCGCAAGGACTCGAGGAATCTTACTTTCAGGGTCCTCGCAATAAAGCTGACGCCTTTTTTCTCAAGACCACCTAGGTATGCCTGGATTAATCCGATCCCCTATTGAGCCCCTCGTTTCTTGTTCTTAAGATCAACGCCTATTTCACAGTTTGTGGGATCCTGCCATGGCTTTTCTATGGCACTCCTGGCTTAGACCTCAGCCCGAGCTGCGATTGAGAGGAAGGTGGAGCGCCTGGAGTCCTAGTTGGCACATTCTCAACTTGTTTCCGACGAGCCCACTCTGAGTAATCTGCACGCTGAGGTTCAGGCCCTACAGGACCGATTGGCTTACTCTAAGGGGCAACTCGAAGCTGCTCGCAGCCAGGTCGAGACGGCGCGCAAGGCTGCATCTCAGACAAACATCCGGCTCTCCACTCTGAAGCATAATGAGTGGAAGGCCTGGGCTCTTCAAGCAAAGACCCAAGATAAGCTGATTCAGGCAGAGACTCAGCTACAGGAGGCATCCGCCGCCGCCAATTCTCTCCAGGCTCAACTGGAGGCCAAGGGCACCGAGGCCCTGACACAGGCAGACAGGATAGCCGAGCTTTCCTCCAAGGATCAGTCATTACAAGACCAAAAGGAGGAGCTTGAACAGCTAGTGAGGGAGAAAGTCGAGTGGGAGGCGACTCGAGCAGAACTGGCGGAGCTTCGCTCTTACAAGGAGTCGGAAGCTGAAAGATTGGAAGCATATAGGCTCGAGTGCCTTAATTCTTCGGTGTATTCCGTTGAGATTTCCAAGCGATTTCGGGTCGTGTTGGCGCATCAATGGATTAGTACGATTCAGCAACTTAAACGGGGCGGGTATTTACCCCCTGATATGCCCCCCACTGCCGTCCATCTTCAGGATATGTGCCGAGATTTGCCTGACATAACCAAAGATCCTTTCACGTGAGGGTCGAACCTTCTTTTTGTCTTTCTTTCTTTACATGTGTAAGGGCGACTATCCTCTGGTTTTGTAATACTTTTGCTCGGCTGAATGATATTTTTTCTTTCCACTCAAGCTTCTTATGATTGCTTTCACTATCGAGTGTTAATAATCCGAGTGAGAGCCGTTTGAACGCTTGGCTCGAGATACGTCTCTGTTACGAGACTACTGAGCCGAGAGGTTAGGGACGAACAACCTCCGAAGGCTGGCCATACGGGAAGAAGTGTGCCCGGTCGGTCGGACTTTGTGGGCACCCGATCGGTACACTCGGGTGTGACAATTACAAGCTGTAAGTCTCTCGGGCTAACTGACTAAGAGTTAGGCAACCATCCAAGGAAAGATTGTAGGCTCGTTTATTGGCAAGTCATACGGAGAGATAATCCTTATCCTCGAATAGCGCTCGGGGAGCGTGGGTCGCCACGCGCCCGACCGAGAGCTATCCTACCTATACTGATTTGGCCAATTGGTTGAGTCAGACTCGGGGAGCGTGGGTCGCCACACGTCCGATTGGCATCCAAACCAATGGATGTGCGGGAGCTGGCCCGTCTATGAAGGTTTAGCCGCCTGGTCAAGTCAGAGTCCGGGGAACGTGGGTCTCCACGCGTCCGACCGAGACCTGAACCAAAGGATTTGTGGTCTAACGAGGGTTTGGGCCATGTCAGCCCTCTCTGGCTCAGTCGTTCGACTGATCAGCCTACATCTCTCTGCTTGTCACATCGGGCCGATTCGTATCCTGATTTCTGACAATTACATTAACTGGTGAGTGGACGTATCAATGGGTGAATGATGTATCGGGCAGCGAAGCGTCAATCACCAATCACCGGTCATGGGCGCCTCGAGCGACGAATCGTTTTACACCGCCCGCATGCTTATGCCTTGTCGAATCTCAATACTCCCCTATGACATAACCGGAAAGTTACCGTTTGATCTCGCGATTTACCGAGGCACTCTCTGAACGGCTGAGATCGCTCATCTTCTCCTATATATAGGCAATGACCACAGGTATTACCGTCAACCTGCCTTCCAGCAAATCCAGTGTTTCTTGCTCCTACTATTCTTACGGTCGCCTCCCTCGACGCTCCTTCATTATCAGATGTTCTCTTCAGAAGACTTAGACATGGAATTCCTTGAGATGATGCTTCCTCCTGATTCCCCGCTTCCGATAAGGGTGTTTTCGGCAGCCACTTCCCCCGACATGGTTACTTTACGTAAGGGGAAAGAACCAATGAGGGAGGTGTTACTGTCTGATTTGGAAGCTATGGATACGGACGATCAGCCTTTGGCAGCCAGGCGTCAGATGCTCCGGTCGGCCAATTCTTCATCTTCAGCTGGTACTGCCGCCCTGATTTGCCCAGTGGAGGAGGCTAAGGTGCTTGCTCATGCAGAGCACTCTACAGAGCCTGTAGCCTCCGCCCCTTGGTACAAAGTTCAGGAGGCGGTTCCTCCTCCGCTATCCCGTGGGACCTCTCTTTCCCCGCCGACTCGCGAGACCCTCCCGGCCGTGCTTCAGCCGAGGGCTCGGCTAACTAGTTCGTCACCCTTCCGCATCTTCTGGCCATTCCCCCTCAGCAAAAAGGGTCAGGCTGGTTCTCCTTGTCGTGACCAAGGAAGGAGCGGCGGTTCCCACTCCAGTGATCTCTGATCTGGAGATCACCCATCCTCCGCCAACTCAAGAGGTATCTCTTCCTCCGCCGACTCGCGATGCCTCCCCTGCCTTGCTTCAGCCGGGAGTTTTCCTTCCAGCATCCTCGGCTAAGGCGACCCATCGACCCCGTTGTCCCATGGGGCCTCTACACTTGGTCAGCCGTCCCGAGCCCACCACGGTCTACTACCCTAGCTGTGAGTCCAAGTTCAAGGAACAGGCTCGGGTGGTGCATCTGTATGGCCCACTCGGCTAGCATTTTCCAAATGGTCCCCACTACCGGAGTCTCGTTCAGCGCGCTGACACCTTCGTTTCGAGGGCCAGTTAGATTTACTTTTTCTTTCACCCATGCTTCTTTATGTTGATTTTAACGTTGGTTGTCTCTCTTGTAGGCTGCACGACCAGTCTGGGATCTCGAGGAACTAGTCACACTCAAGGCCCAGCTTCAGGAGGCGCGTCACATTAATTCCGCTCTCAGGGCTGACCTGAAGGCCAAAGAAGAGGAGCGGGTTGCTTTCTCTGTTGAGCTTAGCAAACTTAGACAAAAGCATGACATCCAGGCGTCGGTGCTGAAGGCGACTCAGCGGCGACTACAACATGTCAAAGCATACGCCAAGTCCTTGTGCCAAGACAAGTCCCAAAGAGAGACCCGCCGAGCACCATGAACCATGAATGATCATTTTGAAGGACATTTTCTTTATTTTCTTTTTGTTGAAGAGAGGCTACGCCTCGTTTTTGTATGAGCACCGCTATTATTAATGCCAGTTTTTCCTTTTTCCTTGTGTCTGCACATATATGCATAGTGTTCAAGGGTTGGGAATTTGGGCAGCGTGAGTGACCCGAGCGAGGGTACCCCAGCCCAGACCCCCTTGGCTGAAACATGCGAGTATAACGGTCTCCGCGTATCGGCCACTCGGGAAACACTTAAGCATAATAGCTTCTTTGCGTCAGTTGCTCGGGCAGATGCGCGTGGTCCAGTACATGGAGAACCCGTCTGAGTTAATTGAGTGAGGCCGCCAACTCAGGATGTTTAAAGCGCCCTTGATGAGCCATGGGCCTTACAAAGGTCCGCAATGGTGCATCCGCTTGGGTCCTGCACACGGGGTGTGGACCGCCCAGAACCCGACTAGAGGCCAAGCCGACGAGATGTATGGAAGCGGGTTCCAATTTAGAATTCGTTAAGATAAGAGTTTGGACACTGATTCAGGCCGATTCTCAGGAGCGTGGGCTGTCACGCGTCCGATCGGAGACACTGAACCGAGTGAGGCACGGAAGCTGGTCTGCTTATAACTTGCTGGCAAGACAAGAGTTTTGTGCACTCGATCGGGAAGGACTCAGGGAGCGTGGGTCGCCACGCATCTAACTGAGAGCCGATCCGAGGGATAGATGGGAGCAGATCCCGATTATAACTCGTGCGAAGACGAGAGTCTGGACACTGGTTCAGGCCGATTCTCAGGAGCGTGGGCCGCCACGCGTCCGATCGGAGACACTGAACCGAGTGGGGTGCGGAAGCTGGTCTGCTTATAACTTGCTGGCGAGGCAAGAGTTTTGCACACTCGGTCGGGCAAGACTCAGGGAGCGTGGGCCACCACGCGTCCGACTGTGAGCCGATCCGAGGGATAGATGGGAGAGGATCCCGATTATAACTCGTATGGAGACGAGAATCTGGACATTGGTTCAGGCCGATTCTTAGGAGCGTGGGCCGCCACGCGTCCGATCGGAGACACTGAACCGAGTGGGGCGCGAAAGTTGGTCTGCATATAACTTGCTAGCAAGGCAAGAGTTTGGCGCACTCGGTCGGGCAAGACTAAGGGAGCGTGGGTCGCCACGCGTCCGACAGAGAGCCGATCCGAGGGATAGATGGGAGCGGATCCCAATTATAACTCGGTGGAGATGAGAGTCTGGAAACTGGTTCAGGCCGATTCACATGAGCGTGGGCCGCCACGCGTCCGATCGGAGACTGAACCAAGTGGGGCGCGGAAGCTGGTCCGCTTATAACTTGCTAGCGAGGCAAGAGTATTGCACACTCGATCGGGCAAGACTCAGGGAGCGTGGGCCTCCATGCGTCCGACTGAGAGCCGTTCCGAGGGATAGATGGGAGCGGATCCCGATTATAACTTGTGCGGAGATGAGAGTCTGGACACTGGTTCAGGCCGATTCTCAGGAGCGTGGGCCACCACGCGTCCGATCGGAGACACTAAACCGAGTGGGGCGCGGAAGCTGGTCCGCTTATAACTTGTTGGCAAGGCAAGAGTTTTCCGCACTCGGTCGTGCAAGACTCAGGGAGAGTGGGTCACCACGCGTCCGACTGAGAGCCGATCCGAGGGATAGATGGGAGCGGATCCCGATTATAACTCGTGCGGAGATGAGAGTCTAGACACTGGTTCAGGCCGATTCTCAGTACCGTGGGCCGCCACGCGTCCGATTTGAGACACTGAACCAAGTGGGGCACGAAAATTGGTCCGCTTATAACTTGCTGGCGAGGCAAGAGTTTTGCTTACTCGGTCGGGCAAGACTCAAGGAGCGTGGGCTGCCACGCGTCCGACTAAGAGCCGATCCGAGAGATAGATGGGAGCGGATCCCGATTATAACTCGTGCGGAGACGAGAGTCTGGACACTGGTTCAGGCCGATTCTCAGGAGCGTGGGCCGCCACGCGTCTGATCGGAGACACTGAACCGAGTGGGGCACGGAAGTTGGTCCACTTATAACTTGCTAGCGAGGCAAGAGTTTTGCGCACTCGGTCGGGCAAGACTCAGGGAGCGTGGGCCGCCACGCATCCGACTGAGAGCCGATCCGAGGGATAGATGGGAGCGGATCCCGATTATAACTCATGCGGAGACGAGACTCTGGACACTGGTTCAAGCTGATTCTCAGGAGTATTGGCTGCCACGCGTCCGATCAGAGACACTGAACCGAGTGGGGCGCGAAAGCTGGTCCGCTTATAACTTGCTGGCGAGGCAAGAGTTTTGTGCGGGATTCCGTACCGACATAATATATCCCGCCATAAGAACTTCATCACCGCTTGCTCGGTGATGGGCGCTAGAGCCTCAGCCTCTATCCATTTGGAGAAGTAATCGACGGCCACCAGCAAATATTTCATCTGGGCGGCTGCATTCGGGAACGGCCCCACAATGTTCATGCCCCACTGATCAAAGGGGCAGGAGACCGCCGATGCTTTCATTGTCTCTGTGGGCCGGTGTGGCAGGCAATGATGCTTTTGGCAAGACAGGCAGGTGGAAACCAGCTCGTTGGCGTCCTTCTGCAGGGTCGGCCAATACTAGCCTGACATTAGTGTCTTCCAAGCCATCACACAAGCTCTTGCGTAGTTTCCACAGATGAAGTTCTCGCAGCACATAGTCTGCATTCTCCTCGCCTAGGCACTTGAGTAAAGGTCGGGAGAACGCTCTTTTGTATAACACGTCGCCGACCATGGTGTACCGAGCTGCATGTTTCTTGAGCCACCGAGCTTCTTCTCGGTCGGCCGGCAAGACTCCCTTCGTGAGGTAGGCAATGACTGGGGTCCGCCAGTCGGATTCCAACTCCAAGTCAACTTGCCTCTCTATTCACATGATCAACAGCACCCAAGAACCGACTGAGCTAGCTAACTTAGCCAATTCATCTGCCTTGAAGTTATCCTCCCTTGGAATCTTCCACACTTGCACTTCTTGGAACTCAGCCTTCAACTTCTCATAGGCCTCGATGAAGGCCAACAGCCGGTCACTATTGACCTCAAATCGCCCAGCCACTTGCTGCGTGACTAGATGGGAGTCGGAATAAAGTATCACCCGGGTTGCCCCCACATGCTTGGCAGCCTGCAGTCCAGATATGAGGGCCTTGTATTCGGCCTCGTTATTCGGGCTGCTGAGCCGTCCACATATATCTATCATGCTTTTTCAACCTCGTCCGCATGCAGCTCACTTAGAAAATCTGCGAGGGCCTGAGCCTTGATGGTTGGCCGAGGTTGGTACTGAATGTCGTACTCACTCAGCTCAATGGTCCATTTGATCAGCCACCCGGATGCTTCAGGATTAGAGGCCACTCGGCCCAAGTTGCTGTTTGTTAACACCATGATAAGGTGTGCCAAGAAGTAAGGTCGGAGCCTCCGAGCGCCCAACAATAACACATACATCAACATCTCGAGTGTCGTATAACAACACTTGGCTCCCTTTAGTAGATGAGCAAGGAAATACACTGGGTGTTGCTCGGCTGCTTTTTGCTTGACTAAGACCATGCTAACCGAGTCAGCTGATGCGACCAAATAGACATACAGGACTTCTCCGACCTCCGGCTTGGCTAGCACGGGCAACTCAGCGAGGTAGGTCTTCAGTTCTTCAAACGCCTTGTCACAATCGGCGTCCCACTGAAATTTGGTGGCCTAGCGCAGTATCTTGAAGAACGGTAATCCCCGTTCAGCTGACCGGGAGATGAATCGAGACAGGGCTATGATTTGCCCTGTGAACCGCTGTGCTTCTCGAAGATTTCTTGGCAGGGGCATGTCTAGCAAAAGCTTGGACCTTACTGGGGTTGGCCTCGATGCCCCGCTCGGTTACTATGTACCCTAGGAATTTTCCGCTCCGGGCACCGAAGAGACACTTGGCAGGGCTCAGTTTGAGCCCGTACCTGCGCAGTGTTTGGCATGTTTCCTCGGCATCGGCTATCATGTCTTCGGCTCGGGTGGACTTGATGAGGATGTCGTCCACATATACCTCAACATTTCTTCCTATCTGAGATCGGAAGATTTTATTCATCATGCGCTGGTAGGTGGCTCCAGCATTCTTCAGCCCGAACGGCATGACGGTGTGACAGTAGGTATTGTCCGCCGTGATGAAGCTGACCCTCTCCTGTAGACCCGACCACGGTTCGGAACCGACGGTTCGACGGTTCGGAACCGCCGGTTCGACGGTTCGTGGGAGGTCGACCCTTAACCTTAACCGCCCAAGACGGTTACGGTTCACGGTTCGGAACCGCCGGTTCACGGTCCGGTTCACGGTTCGTCACGGTTCAAGATTATTATATTAAAAAAATTAAAAATTAAAAAAATAAATTTTATTAAAAAAGGGCTTGCACTTATATAAGTTGCCTACGTATCCCCTTAGGGTATAGGGGAATTAAAGCCCACGTAGTTCTTTTACATTTTTACCCTTTTATATTTTTTACATTTTTACCCTTTCTCACTCACTTGCATTTCCTCCCGTTCCCGTTGTATTTGTTCCTTCGGTATCAAATTCTTCGACTTCATTTTCTGAAAGTTGCATTCCTTGGATTCGCTTCTCGGCTCTGGTCCAATCATCAAGTAATGCTTGAGCTTCCAATGAGTCGGGAGACATAGTTGATCGTCGTTCATCTAATATGTTGCCGCCGGCACTGAACGTCTGCTCCACAGCAACAGTCGACACTGGAGAAGCTAAAATTTCTTTGCGATCACGGAGAGAACGGGAAAACTTTGAGCCTTCTGTGACCACCACTTCAAGATGTCGAAGTCTTCGCTATCTGCTTCATTAAAATCAAAAGAAGTCGTAAAATAATTCTCAAGTTCCTGTGTGGAACTTGAGGATCCTCGTGGACGTTTCGTCCGTTCTTTTAATAAAAGTTGGGCTTTTGTAAGTTTTAAATTAGTAGGTTGTTGTGTTTCAGAAATATTAGTTTGTGTTCCATATTTAACATAATATTGATTATAAAGATCATATAAATAATTTTTAATATTATATACAATATTAGCTAGATTCGGAGAGGAAGAATCCTTAATAGGAATTAATGCGTCATAATATAAAGTTAACATTTCTTGTAAAACTTCTAATTTAAATCTAGGATCTAAAGCAAATGCAATTAAATAAATTTCAGGAATTAAATAAAAATATTTTTCCCATTTAGTTTTCATAGCTATTATACATAAAGTTAAAGCTTCATCATTTACATGTTCATTTAATATTAATACTATACTACAAAAATTTACTAAAATTAAATAAGCAGTAGGATAATAAACATCAGAAAGTTGTTCAGTTGCATCGTTAAAAACTTTTAAAATTTTACAAATACTACTACAAATATTCCATTGTTGTGAAAATAAATATATATTAGTATTACTATTTTGTGCAAAAAATAAACATAATAAATCTTTATATTGAAAAGAATCTTGTAATAATTGATATGTTGAATTCCAACGTGCTGGAACATCACGTGAAAATTTTTTTGGTCGCATTCCATTAGCTTTACAAAATCTACCACATTGTTTCATCATAGATGGATGGGATCATAAGTATGAAATTGCGGTTCTAATTGGTTGAATATAATTTTGTAAAAGTTTTAATCCATCTTGAACACATAAATTTAAAATATGGCATACACAACGAATATGAAAAAATAAACCACCAATGACAGGTTGACAAATAAATTTTAATTCATCTATTGAAGCGGTATTAGAACTAGCATTGTCTAATGATATTGAAAATATTTGATGAGTCAATTCATATTCTTCTAAAACTATGTGTAATAATTGTGCAATGTTATGAGCAGTGTGTGATTCATCAAAAACTCTATAAGCTAATAATCTTTTTTGAAGGATCCAATTCCAAGAGTTATCAATCCAATGGCATGTTATACCCATATAAGAATGAGTTTGCCAATGATCACTCCAAATATCGGAACATAAAGAAACTTTATTATTTAATTTACTAAATTCTTCAATTAAATTCTTTTTTCCTTGTTTTACTAATCTTTTAATTGTACAAGTTAGTGTAGTCCTAGGTACACGTTTAGCAGCAGGATTAAGAGATTCTTTATAAAAATCTTCAAATGTGCATTTAGATCCAAAACTAAAAGAAAGATGTTCTACGGAAACAAATTTAGCTAATGATTCTCTTAATTTATTATCTGAATATAAAAATAAACCAGAATCAGTACTACTACCGCTAGAAAATCTAGATAATTGTGTTTGAGAGCGGTCAAGCCCATATTCCGTCGAGTGCTTCGTTTCTACATGTCGTTTCAACGACCCATAGCCGCCGCCGGCTTGGAATTTGTAGGAAGCATTACAATGCTTGCATTTTGCATGCATTTCTCCCGACAGAAGTGTGACCTTCTCAAAATGTTTAGTGAAAATAGACGATTTTAAAGGAGGATTATCCCGAACCTTAGAAGTAATCGCATCGGTACTTCCTTGCATTTCGGGGATCGGAGGGCATTGGGGCTGAGCCTCGGTCTCATCATCGGTAGATTGAATTTGAAGGTTGGGATCCTCGTATGCAATTTCTTTTCCCCTCCGAGATCGAGATGATGAAGCTCCGTGACCTCCTTCCATTATAGTCGATGAAGAACGCGAAGAGAAGTTGAGAGTTAGAGAGTTGAGAATGAGAGATTGAGAGAAGAGAAGTTGTTTTGTGAGTGAAAATGATGAAATGAGCTCCCTATTTATAGAGTTCAGATCATAACGGCCACTAAATCATAGCCATTGATCAAAAAACGGTCAAATGATCTCATCCGTCCAAAAAAAAAAAATCAAAAAACTGCCCAACGGCACTGAACCGGCGGTTCAGTGCCGTTGGAACCGCCGGTTCACGGTTCCGGGGGCCTGGAACCGGAACCGGCCCAGCATCCTGTCGGGCCGGTTTCAGTTCGGCCCGGCGAACTGGGTCAATGGGCCAACCGGCCCGTTGACCCGGGCCGGGTCCGGGCTGGACCCGACCCGGGGTCAGGTCTACTCTCCTGGTCATTAGCAGCCAGGGGTACTTGATGATACCCCTGGTAGGCATCCAGCATGGAAATGAACTCGCTGCCAGCCGTCGAGTCCACCATTTGGTCGATCCGAGGCAGGGGATAACAGTCCTTCGGGCAGGCCCTGTTGAGATCTCAGAAGTCAATACAGATCTGCCACTTATTATCCGGCTTAGGTACCAATACTACGTTGGCTAACCAAGCCGGGAATTGCACCTCCCGGATGTGACCGGCCTCTAACAGTTTCTCAACTTCAGCTCGGATCGTTTTATTTTGCTCGGTGCCGAAGTCCCGTTTCCTCTGCTTCATGGGCCGAGCGTGGGGATAAACGTGGAGGTGATGCTCTTCCACATCCGGTTGGGCGCCCTTCAGTTCTTTGACTGACCAGGCAAAAACATCTTGGTTTCGAGCCAAGCATTCCAGCAGGGGCTTCTTCAGCTCCTTAGGCAGCCCTGCGGCAATCATGACTCGAGCTTCCTCCCGATCTGGAAGGAGCTGCACCTCCTCCTTATCTTCATGCAACTCCAACCACGGGGAGGCTTAAACCATGTTGCAATCGGCGAAGGGGCGCGGAGCCTTGTTGCTCTCCACTTGGACGTCATCCACGTAGCACCGCCGAGCCACTCTTTGGTCGCCCTTAACCTCTCCCACCTTGTCCCCGACTGGGAACTTAACCTTCAGGTAAAAGGTGGAGGCGACGGCCCGGAATTCATTGAGGGCTGGTCTGCCCAAGATAGCATTGTAGGCTGAAGGAGCATCCACCACCAAGAAAGTGGACTATCTAATCCTCTTCAGTGGCTCCTCGCCTAAGGAAATGGCCAGTCGGATCTGGTCGATAGGCTCAACCTGGTTCCCTGTGAAACCAAACAACGAGATTGCCACCAAGTCCAGCTGGGACCTCTCGATCTGGAGTTGGTCGAACGCTCACTTGTAGAGTATGTTGACCGAGCTGCCGGTGTCCACTATAGTGCGGTGGACTTGATAGTTGGCAATGACGGTTGTAATGACCAACGTGTCATCGTGCGGGACCTCCAGTCCCTGTAGATCCTGAGGCCCAAAACTGATCTAGAGCCCCTCTGCCTGGGCCGCACTGGTACCGACCTGATAAATCTCTAGTCGGCGCACCTGCGCTTTCCTGGCGCGGTTGGAGTCTCCTTCCGTTGGTCCACCCGAGATGACATTTACGCCACCCCGGATGACGTTCTGCTGGTTGGCCTGCTCCTCCTCCACCTCCGAGGTTTCAGGCCGGTCCCCCTGAGGGAATAGATTGCGGGCAGCTGGGGGATTTCCTCGGAGCTCTTCAGCCGCTGGGTCGACGTTCGGGCCGCCTCGGCCTGTACCTCGTCCAGGAGGTGTCTGTCGTCCTCGCCCCCGGGGGGCAGGGGCTCGGCCTTGACCAGCTTGGCGGCACTCCTCGGTGGCATGGTCGTGGCTCTGATGAAAGGTGCAGTATGGCCTCCATCGAGCAGGGAGACACCCTTGAGCCACCTGTTGTACGTGCCTCCGCTTCATACCTGCCCGCTCGGCGGGCCCACGGGGGCTGCGAATAGGCCCACCTGGGGGTCTGGCATTCTGAACGGGGTTTGGAGGTGCTGGGGCGGCCGACTCTTTCTTGCGAGCGGCCTGCGCTTCCTCCACATTGATGTATTTAACAGCCTTGCCGAGAAGGCTGTCAAAGTCCTTTGGGGGCTTCATGATCAGCGAGCGAAAAAACTCCCCATCTTGCAAGCCCTGGGAGAAGGCGCTGACCAGGACCTCAGGTGTGGCAGTCGGCACGTCTAGCGCCACACCATTAAACCTCCTAATGTAGGCTCGTAGGGTTTCCTTTGGGCATTGCTTCAGGGCGAACAGATTAAGGCTCATCCGATGGTGCCTCCGACTACTGGCAAAGTGCTGCAAAAACACTTTTGAGCTCCTCAAAGCTCGTGACCAACCCCTCAGGGAGTCGGTCAAACCATCTCTGGGTTGTGCCGGAAAGGGTTGTCAGGAAGGCACGACACTTGACATCTTCGGGTATTGATGAAGCAGAGTCGAGCTCTCAAACTTCATCAGATGTTCCTCCGGATCCGTAGCTCCCGCATACTCGGGAATGGTAAAGAAACGGAGGTGGCGAGGAACTGGGTCCTCCAAGACCCACTGGGCAAAGGGACTGCGTACCGGGATGATCGAAACAGGGTCAGCCGGGGCCTTCCCCTTGTCTGGTCGCCTCCCGTGTATCAGGTTGGACACGGAGGCTTCTGCTGACATAGAATGGGCTTCATCGCCTCGACCTCGGGGGACAACCGCAGGGAGAGGCACGGAGCCGCCCTCCGGTTGGGCAGGCCTTCCCTGTCCTCCAGAAGGTCGATGCGCCACTGGCTCCGAGCCCTGAGGCACCTGGCTGGTGGCTTGTGAGGGCCTTTGAGAAGCCCTTTGAGCTCGCGTAGCCATTAGGACCTCGTACTCCTCGCGGGTGACCGCCATCACGAACGGGTTGGGGTCTCCCATCTTCGCTTCCGATCAGGCGAGATGCCCCTTCTTCTAGTGCTAAATTTGATCCTGTCGCGAAGCGAGCTGGACGCCCCTATAGCTGGATGGGCCTCCGGGGAGCGCGAGATCGCTGAGCTGGTTCGCTCCTAACCTGCAAGACAAGGACCGCTAGAACCCGCCGGGAAAAGTCTCCGGCCAGGCACTCCGACGGTCAAGTCAGTACTCGACGGTGGCAATGGAAAGCAATAGAACAGTAGGAAATGCACTATTGCGCGTACCTAAGAGTTGCGGAGTGAGGACACTTATATAGCCGGGGAAGCTGACAGCTCCTGCCCCGCCTGCCACCTGCTGCCATATAGCGAGGATAAGGTGATCCATGCCCAGAGGTGGCAGAATAAAGTAGTGCATACTGGGTTAAGGAAAGGGGCACTGTCAACTTAATGGCTGGCGCCGCTCGGCCTGACACCAGTGCAGGTGGTCGTAGTACGGGGGGACAGGGTATGATAGGAAGATCAATACCTCAGCGAGATATCCATCGTTTGAGACCAGGATGACTTCAGTCTTGCGCCGACCCCGTACAACCTCTGGTAGTCTGGTGTCAGGGAGTAGTTGTTGCCCGCTAGGACCGACTGAGGGCCCATGAAGGTGCCGACTGGGGCACTGAATGATGAGGCCGGCTGAGGGCCTATGAGTGTGTCGACTGGGGCACTGCATGTCGAGGTCGGCTGAGGGCCTATGAGGGTGTCGACTGGGGCACTGCCTGTTGAGGCCGGCTGAGGGCCTATGAGGGTGCCGACTGGGGCACTGCATGTCGATGTATCGAGTAACGCCTCCTCCTGTTCGGGCTTACCCCCGGAGCGTGGTCCGCCACGCGATGGCGAGGAGCCAAACATGGAGGGGTATATGAGCATGAGCGTCTAAGCTTAGGTCGGACCGATCCTGAGGAACGTCGGCCGCCATGCGTACGATCAGGGGTCTTGACCCGAGTGACGCCTATCCGACGGGCCTTCCTACCCCATTAACCACTTTTCTTCTGACTAGGCGTCAGACTGCCGGGCCAGACTACACGTAAACTGGCCTGGGATCAACTGACCCATGAAGGAAAGTAAAATAGGTACTAAGCGACTCCCTAAGCGCAAGGTTCTTTTTTTTTTCGCCAAAGCTGCGACTCAAATCCTTATTAATATGTAAGTCTATCACTTAAGTACCAACTCAATTACGTCCTCCTAAGAATTCACATTTTCTATTCACGGACATAAACAAAGTAAACGTGTATATGTGTTTAAATTTATTTATTTATTTGAATGAGTTATCCAAATCGATATATTTGAATGAGTTATCCAAATTGATTCATTTAATTGATCTAGTAAATATAGAATAAATATAAATAAACTTTTACAAATTGAATATCAAATTTATTCATAAATATTTAATTCATTTATAATCTTATTTTTTATTTGTGCTAATGCAAAAGGGAATCGTAGCTCCGGCTCTAGATATCATACACTAATTCAAGTAAAAGATATATGCCATTTTCATTTCCGATCCTAAACTTATTATAATGAGCTCAAAGTGTGTTGTAGAATGTTACCCTTTATCCAAAACTCTTTGTTGTGCATTCTTTCCGCATTTATCACACCTTTATGTTTCGCCTAGCCTTAGGTCCACTTAATTTGCACCCTCAACACTATAATTCCCTTGAGATCACTCCAAATCATGTGCATTTCCTTTAGGACTATAAACAAGTCAAGTCGAACCGGACTTTGTAATATTCAAATTTGTTTAATAAGATAATTGATCAGTCAAGTCGAGCATAAAATGAGTCAATTCCTTAAAATAGTTGTTCAAGCTTGACTTAGTTACTTCTTTACAAGTTTAAGCTCAGCTCAAGCTTACTTGAGGTTGATTCATTTACATGGTTTTGAGCTCTCCATTTAAAATTAATTATTTGATTGTCTGAAATTTTTATATTTTAAAGTTTGTTTAATTGATTGTTGAGTTTGATATTAAAAGTTTATATGTTCATTTTAATTTTTTTTTGTTTATTTACTATGTTGATAAGACCTTTATTGATGAACATGGTTTACAAACTTTGTTTGTGAATATTTTTATGAACATTTCATAATCTCTAATTATGAACATTAACAAACTAATTAATATAAATATATTCAAGCTTATTTATTTAGTTTAACGAGTTGCTCAAGTTTATTCATTTAATTATCCTTGTGTATATTAAATGAACATAAATAAGTTGTCCCTTGGTGACTGGTGGGATGGGAAACTTACTTGGGATACTGGTAACACTAGGATTAATTGACATAAGTTAGATATCTGGTGTCAAGTGAAAAAATGAATCTAAACAAATTTTATATCACAAAGTCAAACGTCAATGAATCTAAACAAATTTTATATCACAAAGTCAAACGTCAAAAACTTGCTCACGAATATTTAGTTCCTCTAGTTCCCTTCAACTAAAAAAATGCTTTGAACCATGATGGTTTATGATACTGAAGGTGGAGTATGTCAAGATGGACACTTAGGGCTTCGTGGTGCTGTTTTGTGGAAAGATGGGGCCATTCATTGCATTGATGAGCAAGTGATTGAGCAAGGAGATATTTTACATAGCATGGGATAAGGCAACAGTGTCCATTTTAGCAAGCGTCTAAGATGGCATTAAGCATCCCCGGCCCCTAGCACATGCATCTAAGGTTTTGATTCTCATAAAGGATAATATTATGCTCGTAATACTCGAACTACTCGGTAAGCTTTCCGAGTCTTGAAATTTCTTAGAGAAGAAAGAGAAAGAAAAGAACTCAAGATGGCTAGTGTTTGTGCATTCATATCTATGGACCTCAGTAGCATACAAGCCAATATCCTTATGTAATTCAATCGGGGGCAACCCTTCATAATTAGAATAGTCTCAAATATTAATTTTTAATTAATTCAAGAAATTAATTTATAATAGTTTATGATCCCGGGCTAGCTTACGTGTAGCCTGGCCCGGCAACCTGTCGCCTAGTCAGAAGGAAAGTGGTTAATGGGCTAGGAAGGCCCGTCGGATAGGCGTCACTCGGGTCAAGGCCCCTGATCGTACGCGTGGCGGCTCACGCTCCTCAGGATCTGTCTGACCTAAGCTTAGACGGTCATGCTCCTATACCCCTCTAGGTTTGGCTCCTTGTCGACGCGTGGCGGACCACGCTCCGGGGGTAAGCCCAAACAAGAGGAGGCGTTATTCGATACATCGACATGCAGTGCCCCATTCGGCACCCCTCATAGGCCCTCAGTCGGCCCCAACATGCAGTGCCCAAGTCGGCACCCTCATAGGCCCTCAGTCGGCCTCGACATGCAGTGCCCCAGTCGACACACTCATAAGCCCTCAGTCGGCCTCGTCATTCAGTGCCCCAGTCGGCACCTTCATGGGCCCTCAGTCGGTCCTAGCAGGCAACAACCACTTCATGACACCAGACTACCAGAGGTTGTACGGGGTCGGCGCAAGACTGAAGTCATCCTGGTCTCAAACAACGGATATCTCGCTGAGGTATTGATCTTCCTGCCATACCCTGTCCCCCCCCCCCCCCCCCCCCCCCCCCGTACTACAAACATCCACATTGGTGTCAGGCCGAGCGGCGCCAAAAGGCGCCAGCCATTAAGTTGACAGTGCCCCTTTCCTTAACCCAGTATGCACTACTTTATTCTGCCACCTCTGGGCATGCATCACCTTATCTTCGCTATATGGCAGCAGGTGGCAGGCGGGGCAGGAGCTGTCAGCTTCCCCAGCTATATAAGCCTCCTCACTCCGTATCTCTAGTCTTAGGTACGCGCAATAGTACATTTCCTACTGTTCTATTGCTTTCCATTGCCACCGTCAAGTACTGACTTGACCGTTGGAGTGCCTGGCCGGGGATTTTTCCCGGCGGGTTCTAATGGTCCTTGTCTTGCAGGTTAGGAGCGAACCAGCTTAGTAGGCCAGCTCAGCGATCTCACGCTCCTCGGAGACTCATCCAGCTATAGAGACGTCTAGCTCGCTTCGCGACAGGATCAGTTTACTTATAAAATTGTCATCTCTCTGGATTAGACTATTAAATTTTATTGAAAGGCAAATTAAGTTTACAAAAGAATTTTTAAAAAAACATATTATCGTTGAGAGTAGGATTACCCATTTTTGTATATAAGTATAGGAAGAAAATATCAAATTTCATTTGAACTTATGTTTAGGTTTGTGGGAGTTGTGTTTATCATGAAGTAAACTTGAAAAGGTAGGCAATTACCTTGCAATTTTTGTGATTTTAGTCTTAATGATCGAGAATCTTATAATATTGTGTAAGCGAAAATAATTACGCAAACACAAATAAGATTAATACATGGAACTAGTTAATTAAATCCGCTTAGAGGCCAGTCTCACTTTACTTGGGCTATTGGACTTTTTCATCATCTTGTCAAGCATGTGATTAAGCTCGACCTCCTTCTACTTCCATCAACTTCCTAAGACCTCTTAAACTTCTTAATCAACTATCAAGCATCAAGTCAATATGACCTCCTTGAACTTCTACTTGTGCAATTTCCATGCTCTAACACACGTAGTAAATATAGGATAAACTTGATTTACTTATTTTGCCAACCACATCAAAATAACTTGATTTGACTCGTCATGATTGCACCAATAATTTTTCTATATTTTAGTTGATCGGTTAGGCAAGTGTTGCCTCATTTCTTTGTCCACTTAGACCCGCATGACATCACATCAGAGTGTTGTTTTGTGGCATTTAGATCTCTTGTTTGTTTGCTTTTGTGGTGTTTGTTTGCTTTTGTGTTGTTTTGTTACATTTATGCAATCACCATGTGATGCAAGTCCTAACTGGCCTCTTCCACTCACTCGCTCTCTTGGCCCGTCAAACTAAACTAGGTAGAACATTCGGCTTTTTATTAAAGGACGTATCCAAGAATTGGTATTTATCAAAAGGTGTATCATGGTTTCATTGTTACCAAACAACACATTTATTTTAGTAAACTTCCTCATATATCCCTCTTGTCAAGTACTGCAAGTCTTTCTCTTTCTCTTTCTCAGTAATAAATTTTGAGACATCTGAATATATTTTTTCAATCTTTTTATTTTAAAATAATATATTATGGAATCGGATAAAAAACGTAAGATAAAAATCAAAAAAATATTACAATTAAAAAAATATCTCAAAAAAAATATGGATGAAGAAGCTCAATCATTAAGAAATAATTGAAAAGAAAGGTACAACACTATCTCCTTGTCACAAGGGTGTCCCTTTTGCTATACAATCCACCCCTTCGTTAATTGACCGAGAGTAAATACGTCATAACTCACTGTACTCCTAAATCTAAATTATGAGAATACATCTGTACAATATAATGTTTTCCAATCACTTTCCCTCTCAAAAGATCATCTCACCTTTCTAGATGCTTAATCTTTAAGTATTATTATTAGAGAGAGCTAATATTGTTGGTCTTCGATCATCCCTTTAGATGTCGACTCACCTTATCAAATAGGGTTTATTCCTTTAGATAACAAATTTAAGGTAATGGCATGAGTTATGCTCTTTCTCTTTTAGACAATATTGAATCTCTTAGATGTTTTTCGTCTTTAAAATTTCAATAATCTTTGACTCGAAATAAAAGCATTTTAAATTTTGAATTCTAGTGAATTTTTAAAACTTTGGAACCCTTATAAAGCTATAAAACGGGCCAACTATATAGTAGGATAGATTGATCCGTCATCTTGACGGGTTGGAATCTTTTCAACTCAACTTAACTCAAGGTGGGTTGCGGGTTAGATGGGCCAACCCATGGGTTTATAAAAAAATAATATATATATATATATATAATTAAAATTATAAGTTTGGTTACGGATTACTACATCATCAAAGTAAAATTGGTCAGATCGGTATGCAGCAAAAAGTTTCACCAATGCAAACAAACATTTCTGTTAATATTAGCATCGACGATATCAAAATTGAATGAAAATATAATACAAATTGCGAACCCTCATATACTGTAGCAACACAAATCTAAAGTTACTGGAGGAAGAACATGAAAGTGAGTCTTCTCATCTGAGTTGCAATAAATTTTGATTAAATGTCTCATTCCTTTTTCAGTCATTAATCAACAACAAAATGAGAGATTCGTCATTAGTGAGTGCTAAGTTTAAAAGAATTTTTTTCTTCAACCTGTAAGTCAATCCAAGCCTGTCGTAGGCCAATCAGTGTGGGTCGTGGACCTAGGTGTTGGCCTGCTTAAAATAGCTTTTAAATGGGTTGATAAAATTTTAATCTAAACCGCTTAAATTATTTGGCGGGGAAAATCAATTTGATGAGCCTAATTCAAATTGACAACTCTAGATGTGAGGGAAGAATAAATAAGATGAAGAAAAACTTTGAACCTTATTTAGAAAGAAGTGAGCTAAATGCAAAGAAAGAAAATGTAAAAATTTATAAGCTTTAACATTCCTTACCATGAAAAAAAAATTTTCTTACACCCCGTAAGGAAGAGAAAAATAATCCAAAATATTTTTTTTTTGATTTTATCTCTTTTTAAAAAATCAAGTTAATGTTTAATTTAAAAAGTGAATGTATTTTTATAACTTTATATATATATATATATATATATTACTTTCATTTCCTTTCTTTTTTTTCTCCTAAGGAAGATAACATTTCGTTAACGGCAATTTACCAAAGGACGTATCCAACTATTCGTAATTACCGAAAGGAGTACCATGGTTTCTATTATACCAAAGGGCGCATCTCATATAGTGAAGTTACTTTTATACCCCTCCCGCCAAAGAATGACTTTATCAAACACAGTTTCGAGACAACCGAACCACTTTATCAATAAAATATTAATTTGTGGTTCGGATGGGTAGCAGTGGAAATTTTCTCCGTTCTCTCTCAGTGCAACAACGTAAATGGAAGTCCTTCATTTCGGATAAAAGCTCACTCTCAACCTCTCTCAGCGCAAGAACTCGCCTTCTTACAGTCCTACGTGCCCTAGCTGTGATATAGTCGCGAGCTCATCCCCCGAATCCCTGCGGACAACCAAAACCTAGGCATTGCTCGAAAGCGTTTCTGTGTGATCCTGAGGTGGGTTTTAGTGTTAACGTTGAAGTGGAGACTGATCGGCATAATACACCAAGGGGTTAGGGTTTCTGCACGTTGGATTTATTTGATAATGTCAGGCAAAAGGTCTGTAGGTGGTTCAGCGTCTTCTTCCTTGGCATTATCCACCAAGGTATGTTAACGATATGCTTAGGTCGAACCAGCATTGTTTGTCAACATGTTTAAAATTATTTTGCTGAATAAATTTATACTGTATATAAACTGTAGGATTCAGATGACATTGGACAAAAATTACATTGGTGCAGTGTTTTAGGCCACTTTAAACAATTTTTTGAAGAATTTGACATTTTAAATGATCGACACATTGCGAAGATCAAAGGGTCGCCTTTCAGTTTTTTCCTGGACATACAAGAATTGCAGCATATCCGTGGAATTTTGGTTAATATATTTGAAAGTTGGGATTCAACCTCGCAAGGTTTTAAATTCTCAGATAATAGTTTTAGTTATGAATTGTAGACAATATCTATAGTATCTATAGTAAGATAAGACAGTAATATAGATGGCTTGAAATGATTAGTTTTTGATAAAGTTTAATCATTTCATTTTAGGGCTACTGAGGGACTGAAGTGAAAATGACTTCAGGCCCTCGGTAGGCCTGAAATAAAATCATTTCAGGCCTACCGAGGGCCTAAAGTTAATTTAGTTCAGGCCCTCGGTAGGCCTGAAATGAATACATTTCAGGCCCACCTCGGGCCTAAAATGAATACATTTCAGGCCCACCTCGGGCCTGAAATGTATTCATTTCAGGCCCTCGTCGGGCCTGAATTGAATTCATTTCAGGCCCACGTCGGGCCTGAATTGAAATCATTTCAGGCCCAACGTGGAATAATTTCAAGCCTCTATTCTTGATGATAACTAAATTTTGTAATTGTTTCAGGTGTACCGGTTGCGTTCTCCAGACGAGATGTTGCTTTGATACTGGGTATAGTGGACCATGGTGTTTCGGTCCCTATTAATTCAACTAAACACTACTAGAATTTTTGCATTTAACAACAGTGAATCACTGTTGTCGTATGCCAAATACCACTGTTGTTAAAGGCCATGTTGTTAAAGGGGGGGTCTACGACAACAGTGAATCACTGTTGATTCACTGTTGTCGTTTGGTCTACGACAACAGTTTTCCACTGTTGTCGTATATCACATTCGACAACATTTTGACAACAGTTTTTCACTGTTGTCTTTTATTATATTCGACAACAGTTGTATAACCGTTGTCGTATATCAATAACAACAGTTTATCACTGTTGTCGTTTAGGGTTTTCACTGTTGTCGTTTAAATGAGTTTTAACAACGGTGTTTAAATGTTGTCGTATGCCATATTCACCGTTGTCGTTTATCTACAACAACAGTTTAGCTTTAAAAAAACCTGTTGTGTGTTTGTACTGTTCCACAACAGTTTCATACCAATTTGACAACAAAGATATTTCCATTATATTTTCAATTAAAAGACAATAATTTAACCTTGAAACAAAAACTATATATATCAAATATCATCAACATATTTACAATAAAGATCCACCACAACCTTTCTACAGATGAAACCATAAAAGTATCTTCTGTCCAAAAACCTTTCTACAGACGAAACAACTAAAGTATCTTCTGACCCAAATTACAAGAGTTCAAATTATATATAATTCTGACCCAACTAAACTTACAATGAAGTTCAAATCACAAAAATTATAGCTTGGAAGGTCAGATTAATGGTCTTCGAACATGATCACGAACAAGTCCCTACAGCTGGAAAAAAAAGAACAAACACTCTAATTAGTTATTCTATTAAATGCATATGTCCAATAAAAAATGATCCATGAAGATATGTATCAACAAACAACAAAAATAATAAACTAACAAACAAACAAACAAAAAAGATATGCATGTATCAACACTTGCAATTATAAGGAAGAAACCACCGATTGTTTAATGATTGCTTTTCAATTTGGAAGAAACCACCGATTGTCCTAAAAAAAATCAAAATCATAATATCGTCTTATTGATTGCAAAATACTTATTGTTAGGACTACTAAAGCTCTCAATTCTTTACAACCTCAAGATTGGTTTCAGTTACGTAGGACTTCCTCTCATCCATGGTTGAACTAGACTATAAACATGCAAATGCATTGGTAGAAAAATAGAAAAACATGAATATTACTTATATCACCATGTGTTAGTATTTGAGTATTAAATAAAAATCCTCATATGCAGCAATTATGAGAAAGGAAGAAAAAAGACCATTGGTAGAGGTAATATTTACATGAAAACTACGAAGCTCTTCAGCTTCTTCAAGTGCGATTTGCTTTTCGTATTCTCTCCTGGACTGAAGTGCGAAAAAGAGATTAGTGGCAACCTTAAAGAAGAGAAGGATAGCATCATAAATAAATATAGAGTGGAACTGATTTGTCCTGTTGCATAAAATCAGGAAAGCAAACTTTCAATAGCTTCTACATTCTGAGAAATTAAGCAACTAAAGCTATTAACTATTTGATCCATAATAATCAACTAACATTTAGATATTAGGATACAAAACATGAGAGAGAGGACATGTAATGATCGATGAAGTAACAAAGGAATCATATTAACTCAATGTGAAGGGGATAAATTTCATAATAAAATATTATTAGTAAGAGTTCCATTCTGTAAAAGAGAAACACACCACCATACATAGAAGGGAACATTTTGGTCATGCTCACCGTGGCCAAATTATCTAAAACTCTGTCTCATCCTCGTCAAGGGCTTTTGGTGGTCCTATACATACAAAGAACACAAATGCATTACACATGAAAAAAGTGAGGCCTTTCGAAACATCGTTTAAGGAAGAAAAACACTCAATATCGACCCACTTGGAATTGGATATGGCAAAGGTGCTAATTTGTCCACTGCTTCATCAATGGAAACTCAAATGCAATTCTTGGGAAATGGATCATTAAAAAGAAATATTATTTTAAAACTTATCATTTCCATAAAATTGCAGCTTTGATAAGTATTTGATACATAGCTCACAAAATGGATTCCTATAAGTATTTGACAAATAATCAATCAACAGAAAAGAATATCATTCAGGAGTTAGCCATATGCAACATTTAAGTAAAAAAAACCTAACTTTCATTGTATCCTTGTCCTGCATGAGAATGAATCATGTCACCGTTATAAAGTAGCTACTTCATAAGTTGGAGGATGAAAATTTGTAATGAAAACAAACTCTCTTGAAAAGGAAAAGCCAACAATGTTTCATCTTATAATTGTACTAACTAGTTTCTTCAACATATCTAAACCTTAGATATCTCCATGCACAATGAACCTAATGGACTCATATTTAAGCTTGATTCGTATTGTTTGAAAAACTGAAAATAGTTGAACAGATATCTCATACACCATACATAACGTGCACAAGTTTACAGTAAAAGAGAAGTCTTTTTTCTTTTATGAAGGAAAGTTCATCCAGGTTTTATTTTGTAAAATTTCATGTCTTTATTTTGTGGACATCAAAAATGCACGAAGAAAGTTAAGTAGAACAATTACTAGATATAACTCCCAATATTTCTAGTAAAGTTCTTATTAACATTTAAGCAAAACTCTTTTAACAAAAGAAAGCTATAATTTAATCCAACAGAAACTAACCCACTGTGATCCAATCACAAACACTTTAGCTAGAGCATAACTAAATCATCAATTTCATCCAGAATCTATTCTAAACTAACTTCCATTTTGCACCCCACAATTCAAACCAAAACAAGATTTCTGCAAACTATGAACAACAGCTTAACCAACAATTTCTCCCATGGACATAGATATAAACCAAACACAGACCACACTCATGTCACCCATCCAAACCAATCATCAAGTCCGTCCAAAACTTCAGACCAAGGCAAAATGCACAGAAACCACCACAACACCATCTCTACAACTGAAAAGCTATCAAGAAATAAAATCGGATTAAAGATCTGTTACAAATTTCTAATTCTAGCAACCCAAACACCCAACCAAGCATCCCAACAGATTTGAACATAAGAAATCCAACTCTAACGGAAAGCAATTCTTACCTCTGCTCGNTTTCAAAAATCTTCCTTTTTGAAAAAGGACTAAATATTAGAAAAGAATTAAGTACTTAAATTGCACCCAAGAAAAATTATACTTTGAAAAGCATTGTGCCCTTGGAAACTTTTTAGAAAAACATATTTTGAACTTAATATTGCCAAAAAAAATTTATTTAGAAAAGGACTTTCACCAAAAAAAAATTATGCACTTTTAAAAAAAATTCACTTAGCCAAATATAGTGCACTTTAAAAAAAATTATGCACCTTTTTAAAAAAAAAATCACTTATCCAAATATGGTGCACATTGAAAAATATTGTGCAAAAACTTACATTTTGAAAGATATTTTACACTTCAACCATCAATTTTTGAAAAATATTGGAAACAATTGTTCTTTGAAAAATCTTGCACTTAACACATAATTTATTTCAAAAAAAATATTGTAAAAACTAATAATTTGAACTTTGAAAAATATTTTCTACTTAACAAATATTGGCACTTTGAGAAATATTTATACTTTGAGAAATATTTGTACTTTGAGAAATATTTGTGCTTTGAAAAATATTTATACTTTGAAAACTATTAGTACTTTTGAAAACTATTACTTTTGAAACTTCCAATACTCCTTTTAATTTGAGCTCCCCCTAAACCTGACACAGTCCTAGGAGGCTTGTTGACCACAAGTTAGTCTGAGTCTTAGGGTTTGATTCAAACAAAAAGAATTTAAAAAGATTAAGTTTGAAACAACTTTTGATGATTATTTTATTTTAATGATTTGAAAAACAAATTCTTCTTTTTCTCTTTCCTTTTGAAAAAGTTAATATAAAGAACTGAAAAGAAGAAATTATATATTTAAAATAATTTCAAAAAAACTTAAGTCCAAAAATATATATAAATATCAGATCCCGGACTGTAGACATTATTGTCTGAAAGAAATGTTTACAAACATTAAATGATTTTCAGGTAAGTGAGCTACAAGAAACCTAAAGTATTTAATGATTAAGTTTAAGAATAATGATTTGAAAATTTTGAGCTTTGATTTTCGACAGTAAAAAGTTAAATTTGAATTTTGTTAAGTATTAATTTTGAAAAAAAACTGAATTCAAAAAATTGAGTTGAATTTTGAAGAATAATTATGTTAAAAAAATAGTGATTTTGAATTTGGTTTAATAAATTAAAGATGAAATTGATTCAGTTTGTAAGGTTGCTTGGTTTGGACTAAACTTTTAGGTCCTAAGCATCTCACCCATTTCTATGTGATAAAACAGGGTAATCTTATCCTTTTTGTGATATGCATTAATTTTATCTTTTGATTTTAGGTCAAGACTGTTGGTGCAGGAAGCACCATATCGAACCTGGTTTTGATATTGGCAAAGGATTCAAAGTTAAGTTTATTTGTGATCTAACGTTGTTCACTGAGTGTGCAGAAAAAGCCCTAGCGAAGGACTGCTAGGCACTGGTAAAGGAATGCCAGGAAAGAAAGCCCTAGCGAAGGAATGCTAGGCACTGGCGAAGGACTGCCAGACAGGAAAAGCCTAGCGAAGGAATGCTAGGCACTGGCGAAGGACTGCCAGAATGGACAAAGCCCTAGCGAAGGAATACTAGGCACTGGCGAAGGACTGCCAGAATGGAAAAGCCCTAGCGAAGGAATGCTAGGCACTGGCGAAGGACTGCCAGAAGAAAAGACCTAGCAAAGGGCTGCTAGGCACCAAGTGAAGGGAAGCTTGGTAACTCAAGACCTGGCGAAGGACTGCTGGGCAAAAGTCCAACTGGAGGATCCGGTTGGCACCAGGTAAAACTCTCCCGAGAGGAGTAGGTGAGGACGCGTTCCCCTCGAGGGAACATTAGGCGTCGGTTCGACCTAGGGCTCCATTTTGGAGATCCAAAGTCAGAACCAAGACAGCTAAGGCTGTTCTAACTAACTTATTATTTGCTGTTTTGGACTAACCCTGGATGCAGGACCGAAGGACTGTGTTTCTGCAGCTCAGAGAGCCTCAAAGGAGTGAGGCCGTAGCTGAGTAGGGCGCCCCGGATGTGTCGGGCGCCCCAGAGTCAACCCAAAGTCAGCAGAGAGGTAAACGCCCCGACAGCAGCGCAATTGGGGGCGCCCCGCGTGTGTCGGGCGCCCCGCATGTCGGGCGCCCCGCGTGTCTCGGGCGCCCACTGTGCCACGCCACTGGCAGCTGCAGCTCACCCTCGCGAAACCAAATGGATGAAGCTTTGACCGGTCAACCGGGCGCCCCGCGTGCGTCGGGCGCCCCAGTCAACTGTTATCCCGAAGTCGAAGCGATCAGTCACGACCGAGAGCATGCCGGATCAGAAGCCACGTGGGGGGCGCCCCGAGCATCCCGGGCGCCCCCAGCCCTATATAAAGGGCCCTCGACCCCAGGTTTAAAACAATCAATTCCATTGAACGCAATCACGCTCTTCTGCTCCCGCGCTCTGCTCCAGAACCCTCCAGACTCGAGATACAAGCGCCGGCGACGTCCAACTGCTCTGGAACTTCGATTTACACCGGACGTCGGTAACAAAGAAAAGCTGTCTTTTTTTCCTTACTGCAATTTACTGTAATCAATCTTTGTAAAATTATTTTGCGTGATTATAGTATTGCCCATAGTAAACGGTCAACGACCGTGGGCCTTGGAGTAGGAGTCGACCCAGGCTCCGAACCAAGTAAAAATCTTGGTGTTCGCATTGTCTGATTTTGATTATTCCGCTGCGCACCCGCTCTTTTTAAATCCAAACGATTTGCGACATTCACCCCCCCTCTATCGCATCTCTCGATCCAACAAGTGGTATCAGAGCGGGGAAGCTCAAATTTGGTGCAACCACCAATTTGGGAGTTTTTCGGATTTACAAACGTTTTTATTTTATTTCTTTTCTCTTTTAATTACCACCACTCAATCTGTTCCGCCCTTTTATTTTAATATAAATAATATCTGTAGGTGTATTTAAAATAAAACACCTACAAGTCTGATTTTAATATAAATAATATCTGTTCCGCCTTTTTCAATTTTGAATTTTCATATTTTCACCATAAGTCTGATTTAATAAAACAAACAATTTTTGAAAATTTGTCATAAATTTTTTTTATTATTATTTTAATATTTTTCTCGAAACTCGTGCTACTTTAATTCGAGCAAATTTTTTTTCCTAAACATTAAATTCCTACTTTTTCAAATATCAGAATTTACAAAATCAACATTTTCAAAAATTTATCATAAATTGTTTTTATTATTTTAATATTATTTTGCCTCGAAAATCGTGTAATATTTATTTTGGATTATTTTTCTCTTGCTCCCGCACTACTAATCCAAGACCAAGTCTTGGTACATTTCTATTTTTCTGTTTGTGTGCAAGATTTGTTCTTAATGGCCAATCAAGAATGGAACAGTACCCGTCCACCACTCTTCTCCGGCAAGAACTTCAACTCTTGGAGAAGTCAAATGGAGTCGCTTCTAAAAGCCCACATGGACCTATGGCTAATCATCCAAACGGGATTTTCTTTTCCCGTAGAAGATGGAATGTCGATCGCTTGGGAGAAATTGGACGAACCAACCTTGAGGAAGATCGAGGCAGATGCAAAGGCGACTGCAATCATACAATGTGGTCTAACCAACGAGCAACTCAAGCTAGTTGGATCCTTCAACTGTGCTAAAGAAATGTGGGAGAAACTAATCAACCTACACGAAGAGAGCTCCGACATTGAGGTACTTGATGTCCAAGCACAAATAGCCGAATCAGAATCTGAACTCGAATCCAGAATCGAAATCGATCCAGTAGAATCAGACGACGAACTGACTAAGATGGTAACTAATTTTGAATCTTTTTCTAAATTAGAATTGAATAATCAAATAGATACTATAATGGTCGAGAAAGGTATAAGTTTTATTGCAGGAAAAACTCCAAGAGAACTGCAAAAGAGGCCTCAACTAGAACCTGAGTCCAACTCAGACTCAGAATCTGACGACAAAGAAAGGTATCCTCGGAAACTTGTCCGGTTAGCTCGCGACCACTACAAAATACTGAGGAAACAATCAAGCAAAGGGAAGACGGCAAGTATCAAGGGGGAGATTCCCAACCGGGAATCAAAAGGTAAATTTACAGTTTTCGAAAATCCATTATTTACCCTGAATAATATGATTAATTCATACAAATTAGTTAAGGTTAATTTGTTAGATAATTTAATTCATAATATTGCTGTTGTTGATAATCCAGAATATTATTATGATTATGATGTAACGTAGATCATTTTTTTGGCTTTAATTGTAGGTTCCTTTTATTTTATTTTATTTTTTTGCTTAAAATTAGGATTGATTAGTTTAAGGACTCAACTAATTAATTGAAATTTGACAACATAGTATTGGGAGGAGGTGAGATGATAGTACGTTGGGGAAACCAACTCTAATAAGATCAAGTCTACTTGGTCTCTTTAGACTGGTGAAACCAGCCGAAGCTACCGATCCAAGACCCAAGCTAGTTAGACCAGAAAATGACCTAATTTAATTTGAAAATGAAATTTCATTAAAAGGCTTTGTCAAGGAAAGGGTGGATGATCCCATAAGGCTACGGCCAAAGAAGGCCTAGTGCCTCGCCAAGACCTGGAAGCCAATTTTTGAAATTCAAATTCAAATTATCTTATGTCAAATTCGAATCTAACACAAATTTCAAATAATTATAGATTCAAACCTGTTTTCAAAAATTCTTTTTCAAAATCACTCTTTTTCAAATTCAAATCTGTCTTCGAAATCAATTATACTTTTTCAAAAATAAACATTTTTTTTATTCTTTTTCAAAGCTAAACATTTTTTTAAAATTATTTTTACCTTCAAACCTGTCTCACAAGAACTTTTAAGGCTAACTGTTTGAAAACTCTAGATTGGGTGAGACAGGAAAATTAAGTTCAAATTAAAAATTCTTTTATGTTGTGTTTTCATTCAGAGAATAATTTCAACATAGTCAAACCATGATTAACATGGTTAAACCTTAGTCAACTGAGTCAAACATGATCAAACCTAGTTAATGCTAAAGACCCTTCAAGCACTTAGATAAAGTTAAGACAAGTCGAATACAAGGGGGAGTTCTTCTTATGTTTTTTTTCTCAAAATCCTTTTGCTTTAAAACTTATTTTCATCTCAAAATAAGGATTTCAAAAAGTTGATTCAAAAACCTTAAAATATTACTATCTCTTTGAAAAATTATTATCATTTCAAAATATTTCTTTTCAAAAACTGTGTTATTATTATTACTTCAAATTGAGGTGTCAAAAATTTATCTCCTTGAAAGTTTCATACTCAGAAGATTATTCAAAATTATTCTTTTGTTTTTAATAAACCCTAAAGTCACAGAGGAAGGTCCACTTCATGATCTACTAGGACTCCTAGGATGTGTCAAATTTAGGGGGAGTTTGATTCAAAAGAAGAATTTCTGAAATTTTTTTTGGTAATTATTTGTTTTGAAGTTATTAGATAATTCTTATAATTTAAATCAAACCCTAAAACTCAGAGGAAGATCACTTGTAGTCAACAAGTTTCCTAGGACTGGGTTAAGTTTAGGGGGAGATCAAATTAAAAGAATTGTTGAAAATTTTCAAAATATATGTTTTCATGCACTGCAAGTTTAAAATCCTTTTGAAAACATAAATAATTTTTCGTTCAAAATATTATTATTATTGTGGCCTATAAAATTGCTTTTGAGATAGTATTTACTTGAATTGGAGAACTTTTCTAGGACACTTAGGAAACTATCCTTGTAGTTAACAAGGTTTCCTAGGATTGTGTCAGACTGGAAAAGTAACCAAAGCAAGTAAAATATTATGCGTTAAAAACAATACTTTTGTAAGTGCTTTCAAAGGATAATTTTCTCTAATATTATAAAAGCACTTATAGTTTTTAATGCATAATCTTCTTATATCTTCAAAAATGCAGAATATCTTTCAAAAATACTTCTACTTTTCAAAATATAATGTTTCAAAAGTACTAATATTTTCAAGGCAATAATGTTCTAAGTGAATTTTCTACAAGACTTGCCTACAAAAATAATTTTTTTAAAAAAAAAATGCCTTTCAAAGTGGAGTTTTGGTGCATGTTAAGCTTTTGCTATGCTTTCAAAAATTATGCTAAGTATTTTTATGTTTTCAAAACTCATAGGCTCTGATACACAAATTTTAAAATTTTTTAAAACATATATAATTTTTAAAAAAAAATTCCTTATTGATATATGTTCTAAGGAAAATTCTCTATGAGTGCAAAAGTTGAAACTTTTTAAAGAAAACTTGTTTTCAAAATGTTGGCTAAGTAAGTTACGGTTAAGTTTTTCTTGAAAACTATGTTACAAGTTTTTGCAAGCTTTTTCTAAAATATCGGTTAAGTTTTTCTTGAAAACTATGTTACAAGTTTTTGCAAGCTTTTTCTAAAATATAAGTAGAAGAGTTATCACATTAAGGGGGAGCCTCAAAACATCCATTACCTTGAAAATTATGAAATTCATTACTTAAAGCTTCTTTTGAAAACTATGCTTTTGAACTCCTTAACTTAAATTTCTTTTGGTAAAACTCAAACCTCCCTATTAGATACCTTGTTCACCCATGTTTATTTTTGATATATGTCAAAGGGGGAGGAAAGGTCAAAGTTAAGTATTATAACACAAGTACTCAGGGTTTTAGGGGGAGTAAAGGTTTTTTATGAGAGATAAAGGTTACCTTGTGTTAGTAAATGTTATAAAGTTTTTACTTAACATTGAATTGTGTAAAATTGCTATACTTCATTTTTACATTATGTTCTTAACAGTTATAAAGTTTTTTACTTAACTTTGAATTGTGTTGCCATAATCAAAAAGGGGGAGATTGTTGGTGCAGGAAGCACCATATCGAACCTGGTTTTGATATTGGCAAAGGATTCAAAGTTAAGTTTATTTGTGATCTAACGTTGTTCACTGAGTGTGCAGAAAAAGCCCTAGCGAAGGACTGCTAGGCACTGGTAAAGGAATGCCAGGAAAAAAAGCCCTAGCGAAGGAATGCTAGGCACTGGCGAAGGACTGCCAGACAGGAAAAGCCCTAGCAAAGGAATGCTAGGCACTGGCGAAGGACTGCCAGAATGGACAAAGCCCTAGCGAAGGAATACTAGGCACTGGCGAAGGACTGCCAGAATGGAAAAGCCCTAGCGAAGGAATGCTAGGCACTGGCGAAGGACTGCCAGAAGAAAAGACCTAGGAAAGGGCTGCTAGGCACCAAGTGAAGGGAAGCTTGGTAACTCAAGACCTGGCGAAGGACTGCTGGGCAAAAGTCCAACTGGAGGATTCGGTTGGCACCAGGTAAAACTCTCCCGAGAGGAGTAGGTGAGGACGCGTTCCCCTCGAGGGAACATTAGGCGTCGGTTCGACCTAGGGCTCCATTTTGGAGATCCAAAGTCAGAACCAAGACAGCTAAGGCTGTTCTAACTAACTTATTATTTGCTGTTTTGGACTAACCCTAGATGCAGGACCGAAGGACTGTGTTTCTGCAGCTCCGAGAGCCTCAAAGGAGTGAGGCCGTAGCTGAGTAGGGCGCCCCGGATGTGTCGGGCGCCCCAGAGTCAACCCAAAGTCAGCAGAGAGGTAAACGCCCCGACAGCAGCGCAATTGGGGGCGCCCCGCGTGTGTCGGGTGCCCCGCATGTCGGGCGCCCCGCGTGTCTCGGGCGCCCACTGTGCCACGCCACTGGCAGCTGCAGCTCACCCTCGCGAAACCAAATGGATGAAGCTTTGACCGGTCAACCGGGCGCCCCGCGTGCGTCGGGCGCCCCAGTCAACTGTTATCCCGAAGTCGAAGCGATCAGTCACGACCGAGAGCATGCCGGATCAGAAGCCACGTGGGGGGCGCCCCGAGCATCCCGGGCGCCCCCAGCCCTATATAAAGGGCCCTCGACCCCAGGTTTAAAACAATCAATTCCATTGAACGCAATCACGCTCTTCTGCTCCCGCGCTCTGCTCCAGAACCCTCCAGACTCGAGATACAAGCGCCGGCGATGTCCAACTGCTCTGGAACTTCGATTTACACCGGACGTCGGTAACAAAGAAAAGCTGTCTTTTTTTCCTTACTGCAATTTACTGTAATCAATCTTTGTAAAATTGTTTTGCGCGATTATAGTATTGCCCATAGTAAACGGTCAACGACCGTGGGCCTTGGAGTAGGAGTCGACCCAGGCTCCGAACCAAGTAAAAATCTTGGTGTTCGCATTGTCTGATTTTGATTATTCCGCTGCGCACCCGCTCTTTTTAAATCCGAACGATTTGCGACATTCACCCCCCCCTCTATCGCATCTCTCGATCCAACAAAGACTATGGTTTGATTGAAGCTTGTGTTAGATTTAAATTTGTCAAATAGTAAATAAAAAATGAGTTTCGATAATTAGCTTCCAGGTCTTGGGAGGCACAGAGGTCTTCTTTGGTCGTAGCCTTATTGGATCAACAACCCTTTCCTTGACAAAGCCTTTTACCGAAAGTTCATTTTCAAATTATTTCTTGAAAAATTTTGGTCTAACTAGTTTAGGATTTGGATCAGTAGCTTCGGCTAGTTCCACCAGACTAAACAGACCAAGTAGGGTACGTCTTACCTTACTTGACCTTATTAAAAGGGCTTCCCTAACGTACTATCATCTCACCTCCACCTAATACTAGGTTGTTCAAGTTTCAATCTAGTCAGGTCCTTATTAACCATTTCTAGTCCTAACAATAGTAATTAAAAAAAATTAAGTAACATCACAATGAGGCGAAATTTCTGGATTTTCTAAGTTAGCACGATTATTATTTTTTCCTACTATATCAATTTTAATTTTCAAAGTCTCATTTTCTTGTCTTAATTTTCTGAAATTTGAATTTATTACTATTCATGATTTAATTAAGTTACTTAGGCATGTGTTCATATCTAAATTTGACCGAGAGTGATTAAGTAAACTATCAGCATTCATTGTAAAGAGTGGATTTTCATATAAATTAAAGTTATCCATCTTGGTAGGTTATCCTGGATCTTTGGCTCTTCTATTTATGCATCCATCTTTATAATGCCCAAACTTCCGGCAATTGAAGCATTGGATGCGACTCTTGTCCTTTCGTGCTCTTGGAACTAGTTCCTTTGTCGCCATCGGTGGTGTCGTTCGTATCTTACGAGTAGAACACTTACTTTTGTAGTGCCCTCTCTCCCTACATGTGTAACAAATTATTTGATTTTGAAAATTTGAATTTATAATTTTACCTTTTGATTCCTCGTTGGGAATCTCCCCCTTGATTCTTGCCGTCTCAGATCTAGACTCATCTTCTGATTCTGGTTTGGATTCGGCTTCGAAATCGGGTTCAGAATCTCTCTCGACTTCTTGTGCTTGCACTGAGAGTGCAAGATAACTTACTTGATCTTCTTCTTCTTCGTTCGATTCCTCCGATGATTCGGACATTGCACCTTCTAAGAGCTCAATATCGGAGCTCTCTTCGTGTAGGTTGATTAGCTTCTCCCACATCTCTTTGGCACAATTGAAGGATCCGACCCGCTTTTATTCTTCTTTGGTCATGTCGCATTGTAAGATTACTGTTGCCTTAGCATCAGTCTTGATCTTCCTCAGAGTTGGTTCGTCCAATTTGTCCCAGGCGATTGATAGTCCATCTTCTATAGGGAAGGAGAACCCCATTTGAATGATCATCCATATGTCCATATGGGCCTTCAGATGGAATTCCATTTGACTTCTCCAAAAATTGAAGTTCTCGCCGGAGAATAGCGGTGGACGGGCACTGTTCCACTCTTGGTTGACCATTTAGTTTAAACCACGTACACAAAAGAATAATAAAAATGTACCAAAACTTGGACTTGGATTAGCAGTACGGGAGAGAAAGAAAAACTAGCTCAAAAGGTTTTGCATGAATTTTGAGGTAAAATAATAATAAAATAATAAAAAAAATTATGACAAATTTTTTGAAAATGTTGGCTTTAGCAATTCTGATTAATGGTGAAAAAAATAAGAATTCAATGTTGAAAAAAAAATTGCTCGAATTAAGGTAGCACGAATTTCGAGAAAAATATTTAAAAAAATATGACAAATTTTTAAAAAATTGATCGATTCTGACTTATGGTGAAAAAGTAAGAATTCAAAATTGAAAAAGGCATAAGAATATTTAAAACCCACGCATAAATATTATTTATTTGAAATAAAAAGCGAAAAATCCTAAAAAATACTCAACTGGTGGTCGCACCAAGTTTGAGTCACACGCTCTGATACCACTTGTGGGATCGGATTGAATAGATAGAGGGGGGTGAATATCGATCGTAAAAATTTTCGGACAAAGAGAGCAATTACGCAGCGGAAACAGTAAAATCAATCGGTAACACGATTTCTTTTTACTTGGTTCGGAGTCGCGGTCGGCTCCTACTCCAAGGCCCACGGTCCTTGACCGTTTACGATGGACAATTTTATATTCGAAAAGAGTTTACAAGCTGGAGTACAAATATAGAACTGAAAATGAAATTACAACACTTAATGAATTAAACTTTTACCGACGATCGGAGAGGTTGGAAGTTTGGAGCAGCGGGTCGTCGTCGGTGCTTGAATCGCGAGTACGGAGCTTGTCGGAGCGTAGCGCTTGAATGAAAGTGTTGAGAGCGAGATTTTGCAAGTTATTCTGAAGCCTTGGGGGTGAACCCCTATTTATACTGGTCAGTGGGGCGCCTGTGTTGAAGGGGGAGTCTGACACGTGGCCTATCCTGCGAGAACTCCAATCCGCAGACTCGGCCATCGCTTATCCCTTCAACTGGGATGCTTGAGCTGGCTGGGGCGCCTGTGTTAACACAGGCGCCTAGCTTGACTTAGTCCAGAGGCTTGCATGGCAGTTTGCTTCGAATGCTCTGTTTAACCCTTCACTGGGGCGCCTGTCACAATACAGGCGCCTAGCCCAGCTAGGGCGCCTCACTCCATTGAGGCACCTAAGTGCAGAAAACTCCTTCCATTCGTTCCTGCAACCAAGGTTAGTTCCAAAGACATACAAAGCATACAAATGATAATATTAAAACATTATTTACAGCCTGAGCTATCTTGGTTCTGACTTTGGGTCTGCCAAATGGAACCGTAGGTCGAACCGACGCCTAATGTTCCCTCCTACAGGGAACACGTCCTCACCTACTCCTCTCGGGAGAATTTACCTTTTTGCCAACCGGCTCCTCCAGTTGGAATTTTGCCCAGCTTCACTCACTAGGTCTTCGGTGCCCAGTCCTCGACCAGGTCTTAGTGCCCAGCTTCACTTACCAGGTCTTCGTGCCCAACCTTACGTCAGGACTTAGTTGCCCAGCCTGCGGCCAGGACTTAGTGCCCAATTCATAGAACTAGGACTTAGTGCCTAGTGTACCTAGGAATTTCCTGCACACTTAATAAGCTTGTTAGATCACAACCAAATCTTAACTTCTGAACCCTTTGCCATTATCAAAACATAGGTTCGACTTTGGTACTTCCGGCACCAACAATAATGCTCCCCCTTTACCAAAGCTCCCCCTTGACTTAGGATTTCTTACAAAGGCGAGTTTGATTTCCCACTTAAACCTAACACTTCTCCCCCTTTGCCACACATAAAAAAACACCAACAATTTCCTTCCTGTTGGATTCTTTAACCTCTAATGATCATAAACACAGTGTACTAACCCCCATAAGATTATACACTTGTTTTACATCATTATGACACTTTTCGACTGCTAAAAAATTATTTCAGCCCATATCAGTCGACTGCCCCTGGACCAGTCGACTGGCACCCTGAAAACCCCAATTTCAGCCTTTCTGACCCAATTTCAGAAATGCACCAGAAATTTCACAAATCTCCAAAAATTCCCAAATTTTGTGGAGAGGTTTGTGGTACCCATATCTACTTGGAAAAAATACATTCAACCATGTATCTATCACCATTCCCATGATTGACATAAAATTCAATACTAGCTAAATGGTTCAGTTGAACCTTGACCTAAAGTCCTAGTTTTGACCTCCTATTGATGTCTTTTCCCATACCAACCCACAATGCATCCCTAGCATGGATTTCCATGGCATCTACACATCAAACCCCAACTTTCATGCTATATGACCCCAATGTCATATTTTCATGCATGAAACTCAAACTCATTGTGTCAAATCCCTAGGATTGAGACTTCAAATCCATCTCCACATCCTTTGGCACACTTCATGACTCATCTAGACTTCCGAGAGAAATCCTCTCGGGATCCATAGATCATGGGTCCCATCTTGGCTCCTAGAGCTCCCCCTTGAGCTCTTAGCCTTAGCCACCTCCCTAGGTAACCCAACAAACGCTAGATTTCTTGATTTCTTTAAGTGTGCCAATTTCTTGATTTCCCCTTTCTTTGGGCACTTGGTGTGGTAGTGTCCATGCTCACTACACGTGAAGCAAATTATATGCTTCTTATCCTTCCTTGCTCCATCCCTACAACTTATGTTAGTTTTCAAACTGTTTGAATCGAGTTTAGGGTTTACCTCCTTTTCCTACCCAATGGGCACTTGTCCTTATAGTGCCCCTTTTGGTTGCACCCAAAGCAAATTATATGATCCTATGACTTTGCTTTGATGGAGGTGGAAGCTTCTTCTTACTCCAGTATTGAGGATGATCTTTCCTCCCCCTCAATCCTTGAATAGGAGACTTCTTCTACTTCTTCCTTACTTGAAGATGTGGGTGATTCCACTTTTTCCTCCTCTTCGGATGTTGAACTTGACTCATCTTCCGATTGATCCTTTTCCTTGGGTTTTTCTTCTCCTTGTTCTTGTGTCGACTTTTCATGTAGAGCTATCACCTTTCTCCATAGGTCATATGCATTTTTGTATTCTCCTACATTGGACACAATATATGAAGGTAATAAATTTATTACAACTCTAGTTACCTTCATATCCGCCTCTACTTCCTCCGTTTGATCCTTGGTCCAATACCGAGGTCGAAGGTGTTTTCCTTTCTTTTCCATTGGAGCTTCAAATGGAACTTTCAATGCAATCCAATGACTCTAATCCATTTGGAACCACGTCTCCAACCGCTTCCTCCAATATTCGAAGTCATCCTGATCGTATGGAGGTGGGATCCGAATATCCCATCCTAGCGAACCTTCCGATTCCATCTTCCTCTATCTTTTTGCTCTCCCGGCGATTAGTCCGTAGACGAGCAAACCTCGCTCTGATACCACTTGTTAGGATCTTACAGTTTGCTAGAGGGGGAATGAATAGCACTTTTTCAATTTTCTACCTACAATGTTAGCGTGCGCAAGCGGAAATACTAATAACAAAATCAAACAATCACTAACATCAAACCTTTACGTGGTTCGGAGATAAAACATCTACTCCACGACTGTCCGTAAGGTGGACATGTTGAAACAATCTATGGTCTGGAGTGACCATGTGTTTTGATGTTTGGGCAAAGGGTTTAAGTTAGGTTTAGCCTTGTGATTTAATATGTGTATTTGAGTGTGTAGGATTGCAGGTTACACATATTGACTTAGCTGGATGGCTTCGATACGGTGAAGGGTGGCATGGAGACAAGCTGGAGGCTTGTGTGCACCCGAGGGACCATGGATAGTAGGGATGATGAGTCGAGGGGCGCGGACTTCGAGGCATGCGTGAAGGATGGCATGGAGGCAAGCTAGAGGCTTGTGTGCATCCGAGGGAAGGGAGCCGAAGACGAAGAGGGCGCGAAGGCAACAGTCAAGGCTGCTGGTGAAGAGTCAGCTAAGTCATGAAGGGACGAGAGCCAAGGGAGGAGGACTCCAAGGGCAAGCCGGGAAGTGGACTTTAAAGGGCACACGTGAAGGGTGGCATGGAGGCAAGCCAAGGGAAGGCTTGTGTGCGCATCCGAGGGACGATAGCTGGTGGAAGAGGACTTCAAGGGGCAAGCCAAGGGAGTGTATCTGAAGGCACACGTGGAGGAGGGTCGTCGGAGTGAGGAGGAGTGTCCTTGTAAGCTGGGCAGTCGACTGGTAATATAACAGTCGACTGCCAGCAGGAACAGAAACTCACAGAAGGTAGTCGACCCTGGACCAATCGACTTCTCTGGGAGCAGTCGACTGATAGGTGGCTGGTAAGTGGCTGAAAATTCGAACGTTGGGGTTGCAACGGTCAATTTTCAGTGGGACCAGTCGATTACCCTGGGAGCAGTCGACTGGTAGGGTGTTTTCCAGCTTTGAGCTCTATTTAAAGAGGCTCGGGTTTGACTGGAAACCTCTGACGAAACAAGCTTGGTTAGGGCTTGTTAGTAGTCTTAGTGCTCAGAAAGTGTACTGGGATTTGTGGCGAGGTTTCTCCACCCACAAGGAGTTACACGAGCTAGCCGGAGGGCATCCAGGGAGTGATCCGCCGGTGGATCGAGGGATCGTCCACCTCACGACTGTCGTGGAGTAGAAGTTTCATCTCCGAACCATGTAAATAGGTATTGTTAGCGTTGTTTGATTTTATTATTATTGTTTCCTCTTGCGCACGCTAACCTTGTAGAAAGAAAACCGAGAAATTGCTATTCACCCCCCCTCTAGCAAGACATCAATGATCTAACAGACAATCCCGATCCGTTGGTGGATGACTCCCCGGAAGAGCTCCGGCTAGCTCGTGTAGCTCCTTGTGGGTGGAGAAACCTCGCCACAATACGAACAACACTTTTGAGCACAAAGACTACTAATTGGCCTTTAACCAAAGTCAATTTTGTTAACAACCCTCAACCAAAACCGAGCCCCTTTAAATAGTGCTCTTGGCTTAAATGACCACTACCAGTCGACTGGTACCACTTAGATTCGACCGTTACAGCCTAACGTTCGAATTTCCAAGTGCCATCAGTCGACTGATCCATGGGCAGTCGACTGATCTTTCTGTGGACTTTATCAGTTGACTACCCTGGCACCAGTCGATTGGTCCACCCTTACACCTAAGGTTTCCCTTCCCCGAGTACATTTCTCTCAACACTCGAACCCTAGGATTTTCCGAGTACATTTCACTCAGCACTCGTACCCTCACAACCTGGTTGACTCTTCATCCAACAGTCTCGATCTGTTGCTTTCAAGCCCTCTTCACTTTGGCCCTCGTCCCTCAGATGCGCACACAAGCCCTCGGCTTGCCTCCATGTCATCCTTTACGTACGCCTCGAAGTCCGCTTCCCTCGGCTCATCGTCCCTGCTTTGTCCATGGTCTCTCGGATGCGCACACAAGCCTATGGCTTGCCTCCATGCCACCCTTCACCGTACCCGAAGACGTCCAACCAAGTCTATGTGTATCCTGTAAACCTGCACACTCACATACACATATCAAAATACAAGGGTGAATCTAACTTAAATCCTTCACCCAAACATCAAAACACATGATCACTCCGGACCATAAATTGCCCCAACAATATCTAAATTTCTTTCAACCATCAATAGATGTTAATTTATATTTAGTCATTTAAAGATTATCGTATTTCTAACTATGTTTAAATTTATCTAGTTTAATCCATCAATCAAAAAGTGGAGATATACTCCTGCACGTCATTATGAGATGTTGTTAGAGTTGTTTACTCATGATAGGGACAACGATCAAGGAGCTTCCACTATTGCTAAAAGAAATGTTGAAATTATTTTAGAAGAAGAACAAAGAGATTTTGGATTAGACAATGAACATGAGAATTTCGAAGTGATCCCAGATAGTCCATCATTTGATGAGCAATCAAGGAAGAGACATCCCGGGTTGACTTAGGATGGAAAATTATTTTAAATTTGTCTAGGTTGACTCGAGTGCCCGGGTTGACTCGGGTGCCCATGTTGATAGGTCAACATCTCGTTGACCAGTCTTTCGGCGGATCTTCTTGGATGATCTCGGGCCTTCTAAAGTTGGGCTCACCCGAACCCTCCTCTGGTCTTCTCCTTGAGTATGCTTCCTCCCGGCTTCTCGTCCCTCAGATGTCGCACGCGTCCTTCTCGCTCCACCGAAGTACTCTTCCACAAACCACTGCATCCCTCGGATGACCGAGCCCGTCGGCTCCCTTCCCGTGCTAACCTTCTTGACTATTGCATCTTCTACTCGACTTTCTGTGCTCCTATGTTCCTACATACTTAGACATAGGGATCAAATATTAACAGGACCTAACTTTGGCTCAGTTGACCATATCAAAACCTATCCGGGATACTTACATGATGTAATTAAGCTCACTAAAGAGATGGATAAGATTTTTATAGATACTATATTAGAATAACAAGCTAATGGTAATCGAATAGGTGACACTTTCACATCTACTGCATACAAAGATTGAAATCCCATTGACCAAGGATAATTTGAAGAATATAAATAAAACACTGAAAAGTCACTTTAATTCATATTATGATTTGTTTAAGAATGCAAGTGAAATTCAATGACATGCTGAGTGTGGAAGATTTGAGACTGAGGAGGGGGTTTGGAAACAACTTATTGATATAAGTATTAATAAAAAATATTAATTTATATGTAGTCATTTTAAGACTACCGTATTTCTAATTATGTTTAAATTGGTCTAAGTGAATCCATCAATCAAAAAGTGGGGATATACTCCTGCATGTCATTATGAGAAGTTGTTAGAGTTGTTTACTCACAATAGGGCAAACGGTCAAGGAGCTTCCACTACTGCTAAAAGAAATATTGAAATTATTTTAGAAGAAGAACAAAGAGATCTTGGATTAGATGATGAACATGAGAATTTCGAAGTGATCCCAGATAGTCCATCATTTGATGAGCAATTAAGGAAGAGAAAACTTGCATCTGTTGATCCATATGGAAGTAAGAAAAATTTAGTCATCAACATTAATGTCAAGGAAGGTGTTGCCGCAATTGAGTATTCAACTTCAGTGATTGAAAATAGATCATTTCATTAACAAAGTGTACGAATGAGAAATTTTATAAAACTCTAGTCTGTGCTAGTGTACCAGATAAAAATATACTTGCTATGTATCTATTCATAGGAGAGAATAAGGAGGAGAAGATGTTTTTCATGGAATGTCAAGTGGAGAAGAGGTTGAATTTTCTAAAGATGATATTTTCTTTCTGTTTTTGATCAGCAACATCAACATGAATAGTCACAATTTTACAAAGCTATAGAATATAAGTATAAGAAAGTGTGATGCTTATTTTGGTATCAGATAGTACAAAGTTTGTAGTTTAATATTTTAGTTGACAACAATTTGATCGTATTTGTAGAATATTTTAAAGTAATGTTTGTGATTGACAAATTCTAATATATATTTTGACTGGCACTAATTTTATAGTGCTTGTAAATTATTTTCAAGTAAAATTTGTTGTCGACACTTTTTATAATTTAATATTTTAGTTGTATCGTATTGGTAGATTATTCTAAAGTAATGTTTTGTGATTGTCAATATTTTATTTATATTTTGGGGGACCGCAATTTTGTTGTGTTTATAAATTATTTTTGGCAATTTACCAAAGGGCGTATCCAACTATTCGTAATTACCGAAAGGAGTATCATGGTTTCTATTATACCAAAGGGCGCATCCCATAAAGTGAAGTTACTTTTATACCCCTCCCGCCAAAGAATGGCTTTATCAAACACAGTTTCGAGACAGCCGAACCACTTTATCAATAAAATATAAATTTGTGGTTCGGATGGGTAGCAGTCGAAATTTTCTCCGTTCTCTCTCAGCGCAACAACGTAAATGGAAGTCCTTCATTTCGGATAAAAGCTAACTCTCAACCTCTCTCAGCGCAAGAAACTCGCCTTCTTGCAGTCCTACGTGCCCTAGCTGTGATATAGTCGTGAGCTCATCCCCCGAATCCCTGCGGACAACCAAAACCTAGGCATTGCTCGAAAGCATTTCTGTGTGATCCTGAGGTGGGTTTTAGTGTTAACGTTGAAGTGGAGACTGATCGGCATAATACACCAAGGGGTTAGGGTTTCTGCACGTTTGATTTATTTGATAATGTCAGGAAAAAGGTCTGTGGGTGGTTCAGTGTTTTCTTCCTTGGCATTATCCAACAAGGTATGTTAGCGATATGCTTAGGTCAAACCAACATAGTTTGTCAACATATTTAAAATTATTTTGCTGAATAAATTTGTACTGTATATAAACTGTAGGATTCAGATGACATTGGACAAAAATTACGTTGGTGCAGTGTTTTAGGCCACTTTAAACAATTTTTTGAAGAATTTGACATTTTAAATGATCGACACATTGCGAAGATCAAAGGGTCGCCTATCAGTTTTTTCCTGGACATACAAGAATTGCAGCATATCCGTGGAATTTTAGTTAATATATTTGAAAGTTGGGATTCAACCTCGCAAGGTTTTAAATTCTCAGGTAATAGTTTTAGTTATGAATTGTAGACAATATCTATAGTATGTATAGTAAAATAAGACAGTAATATAGATGGCCTGAAATGATTAGTTTTTGATAAAGTTTAATCATTTCATTTTAGGGCTACTAAGGGACTGAAGTGAAAATGACTTCAGGCCCTCGGTAGACCTGAAATAAAATCATTTCAGGCCTACCGAGGGCCTGAAGTTAATTTAGTTCAGGCCCCCGGTAGGCCTGAAATGAATACATTTCAGGCCCACCTCGGGCCTGAAATGAATTCATTTCAGGCCCTCGTCGGGCCTGAAATGTATTCATTTCAGGCCCTCGTCGGGCCTGAATTGAATTCATTTCAGGCCCACGTCGGGCCTGAATTGAAATCATTTCAGGCCCAACGTGGAATAATTTCAAGCCTATATTCTTGATGATAACTAAATATTGTAATTGTTTCAGGTGTACCGGTTGCGTTCTCTAGACGAGATGTTGCTTTGATACTGGGTATAGTGGACCGTGGTGTTTTGGTCCCTATTAATTCAACTAAAGTATCGGGTGACCTCTATCGTACTTACTTCTCAAAAGAAAAACAACCTACAAGAACAAGACTTGAGGAGTTACTTAAACATTTTTCTAAAAGTGTTGAATCAGAGGATGATGTGTTATTAGTGTGTAAATTTTATATTTTATATATATTTGTTTGTGTTTTATTTTCGTCTAGTACATATAAAGTTCCTCTAGGTCTTGTAGATATAGTAGATGATTATGACAATTTAGGTAGATTCAATTGGGTAGAAGCTATCCATCAATTTTTGTCTCCACAATTACCTAAGATTGGGGACTTATTTTCATCAACTCAGGGAAACCAGAGCACCACCAACCTCCCTTACCTAAAGGGATTTGCAGGGCTTTTGGCAGTGAGTAGAATTATCTTGTTAAATTTTATAATATTTTGATATCATTAATGTATTTGGCTGCAAAAATTTGTGTAGGCATGGTTTTTGGAGCATGTACCAATTCAAAAACCATTCAATGTTGAAGGGCCCCGAATAAATAAGTGGAGGAATATTCCTTCGCATATTAGTAGGGTGAGGGGCCTTGTCGACTAACTCTCGTCCGAAGATGTAATTATTCTTAAATGTGATCTATCTAGGTTAGATATAGAGGTAGTAACATTTGTGTACTTCGTAATTGACAGGTTATTGTTGAATTAATTCCTACCCTACATGAGAACACATTGTTTGAGAACCTTGATATCGGTGATGACATACCACGACCAATGGAGACATCAGAAGGAGATGTTAGGCTATGTGGTGAATGCATTCTTAAGGACAACCGAATCAAGGAGCTAACAGAGGAGAATATATGTTTGAATGAAAGGGTTAAGGAATTACTTTCAATTATTGAAAAAAAGGCATGGAGGGTCAAGAAAGCTATCCTGTAGTCGATCCTCTTTCTGATCCAGTATCTTGTACACCTAGGAGAGGACATGACCGAACTCGGTATGATTACAGGGATACTCCAATTGACAGTCCAGTATGGCACCAGCTTTTACCTAAGGGGAAGCGGGACAGAAACAAATATCAATGTCATGGACAAGGGAAAAAGGAAACTTAGTGAGGAGGATATGGATGAAGCAAGAGGAAACATTTACGATGTAATAGAAGTCATGTCTGAAGAAGACATAGAGGAGGAAACAAGAAGAACCTCCGAACTATACAAAATGAGGCAACAAGGCATTGATGTAAGTGTGTTAATTTCATTTAAAATACATCAATTGTATTGAATTTGGTCAATAATTAGTTTGGGCTAAATAAATTTTATTGATGTAGTTTGTGAAGAAACATTTTATGAATACAAAGAAGAAAAATAAGATAAAGAAGTGGCTACCTGATAAATAGATTGGAGAATCTAAAGTAAGTTACAAAATATTATAGTTTAGGTTAGTTAATATATCTTCTTATGTAATATATAATCATATCAATTTACATGGCAGGTTGGCAAATGAATTTATCTGGGAGGATGACCCTTTGCTTTGAATTTGCATTCATTCTTACAAATCCTCAATGGAGAGGTTTTTACAAAAGGCGAGGTCATTGATGCCTTTTGTAAAATTTTATTTAGGGGAGCATCCGCATGTGGTAGGCCATACAACAAGTCAATATATTGTTCAACCTTCTTCACAGTAAGTGATGTATATAATTAAACAGATATATTGTACAAGACCTAATATTATGATATGGGTATTATTAATTTTGTGAATGCATATTTTAGGCATCAATCAGATCGTCAAGAAAGATTTCCCTGCAACAAGTGATGAAGACTGATATGCTTGAACAAGGTTTAGATTTATTTTAATCCCTTTGTGCAGTGATAATACACACTTTCACTTGTTGGCGGTGGATACAGAATCCATGACTTTAATCATTTTAATTCTCTTGCTAGTGGTCGTAAATATAAGCATGAATTTGACACAGCGGTGAGTTACCTTCCTTTATTCTTATATATGGTCATCATTTTCTCTAAAATGTTATTGATGGTGATTAATAAATTCATGATATGTTTGACAAGTAAAAGAACATAAACAATATACTCGCGAGGAACTTACGGCTATTCATCCGTATCTACAAAGTCATCATCCCTTGGACAAATGGCCCTCCGTCAGACAAAAATGTCCCCAACAAGAACATAGGTAACTAAATGAGGAAGAACTTTCTTATTTTTAAAAATAAGAAAGTATTTTATAAACCCACTGATTGAAATCTAAAAAAGTGTTTGTTAATTTCAACGTGGACTGTGCCTTCTTTGTCATGCAATATGTTCGATGTCTCCTATATGATGAGAAGATGGATTTCAAATAAGGAGACATGAGTAGAATCAGATTTGAGCTGATAGTTAATATTCTGAGAGACATGTTTTGTAAAACTTGAGATAATCTGAAAACTGTATTGGTGATGTAAAAATCCATTGCTGTTGATTGACATCCATTTGTATGGAAAAATCTCCTTATGTGGATGTTGTTATGATTATGTAGATGTTGTTATTCTATATAATATATTGTCAACAAAAACAAAACAATTGGGTGATGTTTATTCAAATCCAGTTGTTGCACTGTTGTGTGCCAAGTGATACGGTCAGATATAATAACTGATAATGCACTGTTGTGTGCCAGTTGCTGCACTGTTGTGTGCCAAATGATTTATTCTGTCACATCTTGTAGGTAAATATAAAATACTATTCTAAAAATCATTATATAATCTAATCAACAATATATATTATATAAATCAGATATGGGAGGTCCATCGGTGGGTTTTGAGCAAAACCCACTGATGGAACTAAACTAAACCTATAGGTTTGGAAAAAATTATAATTTGATGTTTCGGACACCTAATCTACATTCTCCAACCTCAACCCAAACTACTGATAATGTTTTTTCAGAAATCCAGATATGGGAGGTCCATTAGTGGGTTTTGAGCAAAACCCACTGATGGAACTAAACTAGACGTATAGCTTTCGAAAAGTAGTCCTAATTTGAGGTTTCTGACACCTAAAATACTTTCTAGAACCTCAACCCTAACTACTGATAATGGTATTTCAGAAATCCAGATATGGGAGGTCCATCAGTGGGTTTTGCTCAAAACCCACTGATGGAACTAAGCTACACCTATACTTTGGAGAAAATTATAATTTGAGGTTTAGGACACCTAAAATACATTCTCCAACCTCAACCCTAACTACTGATAATGGCTTTTCAGAAATCCAGTTATGGGAGGTCCATCAGTGGGTTTTGCTCAAAACCCACTGATGGAACTAAACTACACCTATAGGTTTGGAAAAAATTATAATTTGATGTTTCCAACACCTAAAATACTTTCTCCAACCTCATCAATGGGTCGTTCAGTGGAGTTGAGGTGTTACAAAGCTCAAATTATAATTTCAGGCCCACGTTGGGCCTGAAATAACTTTATTTCAGGCCCATGGTGGGCCTGAATAAAGTTATTTCAGGCCCTTAGTGGGCCTGAAATACATTTATTTCAAGCCCAAGGTGGGCCTGAAAGAAGACAATTCAGGCCCACCGTGGGCCTGAATTAAAAATACTATTTCAGGACCACCCTTAACCATATAATATTTTGACTTCACCCCCCAAGTTGGATTACATATTTTATCCCTAAACCCTAAAATACTCTCTCCAACCTCACCCCTAAATACTGATAATGGTTTTGTAGAAATCCAGATATGGGAGGTCCATTTGTGGGTTTTCAGCAAAACCCACTGATGGAAATAAACTAGACCTATAGCTTTGAATATTATATTTAAACTAGACTTTATTACTTTGATATTTTTTTAAAAGATATGGAGGTCCATCAGTGGGTTTGCTCAAAACCACTGATGGAACTAAACTAAGCTATGCTTGAAAAATTTAAATTTGAGGTTACACCTAAATACTTTCTCCAACCTCATCCTAACTGTTGATAATGTTTTTTAACAAATCCAGATATGGGAGGTCCATCAGTGGGTTTTGCTCAAAACCCACTGATGGAACTTAAAACTAGGCCTATAGCTTAGGGAAAAATTTATAATTTGAGGTTTACTTGACCCACCCTAAAGATTACTTTTCCTCAGAACCCTCTAACCCTATACTGTTAAAAAATAATGGTATTTTTAAAACAGAGAAATCCAGATATGAGGAGGTCCATCAGTGGGTTTTGGCTCAAAACCCACTGATGGAACTAAACTACTAACCTATAGGTTGGAAAAAATTATAATTTGATGTTTCTGACACCTAAAATTACTTTCTAGAAAA
>JAGFNQ010006807.1:454473-480932 GCA_024364735.1 Boesenbergia rotunda | reverse complement strand
TATGGTGATACATGGGTATACAGATGCCAGTTTCCAGACAGATAAGGATGACTCCAAATCTCAGTCTGGATATGTATTTGTCTTGAATAGAGGCGCAATAAGTTGGAAGAGTTCCAAACAAGACACCATAGAGGATTCTACCACGGAAGCAGTCTGGATCAAGAAGTTTGACTCAAAACTTGGTGAGGTTCCAACCATTGATGAAGCAATACCGGTTTATTGCGACAACAATGGTGCTATTGCACAAGCAAATGAACCAAGGTCTCATCAGCGATCCAAACACGTGCTTCGCCGCTATCATTTGATCAGAGAGATTATAAGTAGGAATGATATACAAATTGAGAAGATTCCCAGTGAAAGGAATTTAGCGGATCCTTTAACTAAGGCCTTGCCTCAAAGCAAGTTTGAGGGTCATGTTAGAGCCTGTGGTATTGGATACCGTAGCGATTGGCATTAGGCCAAGTGGGAGTTTGTTAGTAATATGAGAGAAGTGTCCTAAGGCAATCGCCTTATGATTGTAATCATTTACTTTAATAAATGAATATTCACTATTTGAGTATACATGTTCATGTATTTGATTGAGATCTTGAACTCATTTACTGAATGTCCACAATACAATTCTCAGCATGAGAGAATTTGTGATGAATTCACAACTAGTGATTATCTCTACTTGTGCAATTGTGAAGTATTGAAATTGTCCCTAGTCGATGAATTGATAAATACGGACACTATCAATTCTGTTGAGACTAGCATGGGTTATTCTCTAATTAGCTGATTCTCACTGGCTGGTGACATTGGGATGTCCGGAGATAAACATGGATGCTAGTTAAGGGAACTAGTTCATTAGAGTGACTAGCTGTAAGACTTCATATGGTAATCTACATATAGATATGTCAATGAAAGTTCTTACTGCAGCTTAAGTGTGATGTTCCTTTGACTTGCGGTGTTCAAGTCATCTTGGTCACGGAGACTTATACTTTGACATCTTAAGCAAGCATCTCTAAGGAGGTGTGAACCCAGGATGGTTGGGTATAAGCCGAAGTGCCCGAAGATGTTTGAACAGCCTACAAAGGATTCATCACTCCTTGCGAGGAGATGTATACCCAAGGCCTATCATCGGATTGTTACTCGAAGCCTCTGGCCAGAGCACAACATGTTCCGAGTATGAATCTCTAGGAAACATGAGAGTAATTAGAATCCGTTGGACGAGAAAGACATTACTTGGGCTAGGTGTGACGTAGTCAGCCTAGTGGGGACTAACACACATAGACCGTGTCCTGAACCAAGTGGGTATAAGATGGTAAAGGGAATGGGGCACAACTCATTATAGCTGCTGAAGGGTTTCAGAATTATTTCTGAGGTCAACCGTTGATCTTTCGATTAATTGGGGGTCATGATGTACTACTAGGTGTCACTTATGATCGTTCTATAATTGGTTGATTATAGACGGCCAACATAAATCGAAAGCCTATTTAGTCACACGCACTACGAGTAATCCGAGGGATTTAAAACGAGTTGAAAATTGGATTATCCGATCAAGAGAGATAAGTCGAATCTGAATTTATCAGAGACGCATCGGAAGCTTAAAATGGCTAAGTCTTTTGAAGGCTTATTGGACGAATTAAATAAGTTTAATTCGTAAGGTGACGGCTTGGATTTGGCTGGCCAAAGAGGGTCTCCACCCTCTTTGGTTTGGCCGGCCACAATAAAAAGGGAAACCAAATTGTTTGGTTTAAATTATAAAATAAATCGAGCGTGATTTGTTTTATAAAATTATGGATAAAGAAATTTATATAAAGAAATTTTTATAAAGAAATTTATAGAAATTTATTCTTTTTTATGGAAATTAAAATGAACCATGGATTGGTTTATTTTATTTTATAAAATCAATTATGAATTGATTTTTCCATGATAAGAAAAATTTATATAGTAAATTTCTTGTAAAAAAATTTATTTCATAATAAAAGGGGAGACATGGTTGTTTTTATTATAAATTAAGTTATAATAAAAACTTGACATAACGGAATAATTCATAGAAAAATTTATAAGATAAATTTCTTATGAAAAATTTATTCTGTTAAAAGGAGACTTGGCGATAAAGAGGCTACTATATAAAGGTACAAAGGCAAGACTTGGAAATCAATTCAAGAGATCAAGGATTCTTGCCTAGCCTCTCTTCCTCTCCTTTTCTCCCTCTCCCTCCTCTAGTAGGCGCCGGCCCTAGAGGGCTCCCCTAGGGTTGCCGTGAGTCACCTCCACCAAGAAGGTGCCGAAGAAGTAGAAGAAGCGGGTCGCGACTCCTTCCTTCCTCCCAGAATCTTGATTCCGTTTTTGTTTGGTGGTTAGTTTTCCATCTCTCTCTCTTGATATTCTTGTCGTGCCTTTGGAGAATCTAGTAGTTCTTGTCGGCACGAAACTCGTGGCTTTGCGAAGTCATCCCGAAGAGAACTCGGCGTGGATGTGAATAGAGGCGGAGCTTCCAAGGGACGCTACGGTTGGATCTCGTCCCTTTCTACGAGTTACGCGAGGTATTAAGTAAATTAGTTTACTTTCTGCAAAATTTTAAATGTATGATCATGTCTCCACAACTTAAGGTTGCATGCTAGATACGTGGTTAAAATAATTTAAGAAATTATTTATGCTAAACCTTCCGCTGCACGTAATTAAATTTTAAAATTACGAACCCGTATCCATGTCAACATACACCCGGTCCCAACAGAATGAACAAAGTTCAACTCATCAAGGTTGGTCCCTTTTCAAGTGCAAAGGATTTGTGGAATAAACTCATTGAACTCCATGAGGGAACTCGAGATTCAAGAATTGCCAAGAGGGACTTGTTCCTCAACCAACTCCAAAACCTCTCCATGAAGGAGAGTGAAACGGTGAGTGAACTTCATAGTAGATTCAAGGAAGTCCTCAACGGTCTTCATTCTATTTACAAAGAGGTCGAGAACCGCGACCTTGTAAGGTATGTATTAAAAGCTTTTCCAATGAATGCTTTGTAGTCATCCATGGTGGATGCCTACAAGGTATCTAAGGATTTATCAATTGTAAAACTAGATGATTTATTTTGTGAAATGGAGCTACATGAGATGGCTAACAAAGGCCCCAAGGAGAAGGGGATTGCCTTAGTTGTAGGGGAAAAGACCAACAAGAAGAAAAAGGAGAAGAAGAAGGAGAAGGAAGTCTCTTCATCTTCATCCTCATCCGAGTCCGAGTCTGATTCCGAGGAGGATGGCAGTGGGTCTTCTTCCTCCGAGATGGCCAACTTTGTTAGAAGGATGATGAGAAAGAGTCGGCGCTTCAAGGGTAAAGGTAACCCTAGTGAAGTTAAACTTGATAAGTCTAATATTACTTGCTATGAGTGTAGCAAGAAAGGACACTTCAAGAAGGACTACCCAAAGCTCAAGAAGAAGGAGGATAAATCCAAGAAGAAGAAGAAGGCCTTGAAGGCCACATGGGATGAATCCTCCTCAAGTTCATCCGAATAGGAGAAGGATGAGAACAGTACACGGCATGTGGCACTCATGGCTATGGAAGATCAAGAAAGCAGTGATGAATCCACCGACTCCTCAAACGTGGCTTCATCATCTTCGGATGATGAAGAGGTAATCACTCCCGAACTAGATAAATGCTATAGAACCATTGCATGTTTAACCGATTTGTTGAAAAAGTCAAAAAATAAGGTTAAATCTTTGAAAGTAGAGGTTGAATAATTGGAATTCTCTAAGGATGAGGATGTTGATGATTTACATGTAGAGATGTTAGAGGATGAGAATAAATCTTTGAAGAGTGAAGTTGAGAGACTCAAGAGTGTTCTTGAGAAATTCTCAACAAGCTCAAAGACTCTAGATATGATTTTGAATGCCTAAAGGGCAGTCTACAATAGGGCCGGTATTGGTTACCGACCCAAAGAACCATCATTTGTGTCCTTAATGTCTAAGACTGATGTTAGACAATTTAAGACTCCTAGGGTACAAAGGAAAGTGGTCAAGGCATGGGTGCCTAAGTCTTGCTTAGTAGGTGCTTTAGGTCCCAAGATTTGGGTACCTAAATCTTCTATTTTTCGAATTGTGTAGGTTGTGATTGAGGGGGAGCATCTATCAACTTGGTTCGTTGATAGTGGGTGCTCCAAACACATGACCGGTGATAGATCCTTATCCACCACCCTTCAAAGAAAAAGTAGAGGTAATGTTTCCTTTGGTAACAATGGTAGTCTTAAGGTCATAGGAATAGGAGACATTCAAATATCTGAATGTCTTAGGATCAAGAATGTCCTTCTAGTCAAGGGGATGACATTTAATCTCCTAAGTGTCAGTCAATTGTGTGATGCGAGTTATACAATTGATTTCCAATCAAGTCAATGTCTAGTTAGACAACATGACAACTTTGACACGGTACTAGTGGGCACAAGAGTAGATAATATTTACCAAGTTTCATTTAAAAGTGCTACTAATGCTTTTGTTAAGTGTTTCATGTCAAGAGAGGATGAGTCTAACCTTTGGCACCGGAGACTAGCACACATGAACATGAAGAATATCCGAAAATTGGCCAACAAGGGACTAGTTCGTGGCTTACCAAGCATCAAGTAGGAAAAGGACAAACATTGTGATGCATGTCAAATGGGTAAGCAAACAAAATCTGCACATAAAGGTAAAAGCACTGTAAGTACTTCTACCGCATTGGATTTACTTCACATGGACTTGTTTGATTGTAGCACTATTATATCCTTGAATGATAGTAGATATTGTTTTGTTATCATTGATGATTTCACTAGATATACATGGATATATTTTCTAAAATATAAGGACCAAACCTTAGATGTTTTTATTTCATTTTGTAGAAAAGTTGAAAACGAAAAATCATCAACAATCAAAACAATTAGGAGTAATTATGGAGGTGAATTTCAAAATCAAAAGTTTTTAGAATTTTGTCAAGATAGAGGGTATAGACATGAGTTCTCCACTCCTAGAACACCACAACAAAATGGTATTGTGGAGAGGAAGAACCGGGTCTTACAAGAGGCTGCATGAAGCATGCTCAATGAGTACTCCTTACCGAACTACTTGTGGGCCAAAGTTGTGAACACAGCTTGCTACGTGCAAAACCGAGTCATCATCCATAGATTCTTAGGAAAGACTCCCCATGAACTTTGGTTTGGAAAATCACCTACAGTTAAACATCTTTGGGTGTTTGGTTGTAAGGTGTTTATTCTAAACACCAAGGACCACCTTGGAAAGTTCACGGCAAAAGCTGATGAACGAATACTGGTCGAGTACTCCCTCGTTAGCAAAGCTTACCGAGTCTATAACAAAAAGTCTAGATTGGTTGAAGAGTCTTCTGATGTTGTTTTTGAGGAAATCCCTAAAGCAAATGATCAATCAGAAGATGTCGAAGGAGTTCAATTCGAACTTAGGAAACTAAGTTTGGATGGAAGTCCAAGTGTTGTAGATGGTGGTGATGAGTCTGATGACGGTGAGCCTAGACAACCCATAGATCAGCCGGATACTGAGGCTGAGCCGGTGTCTAGTGAAACCATTCAAGAAGCACCACCAACTCCAAGGCAAACTAGGTTAGCCTCTAGTCATCCCCAAGACCAGATTGTTGGAGACATTCATCATGGGATTAGGACTAGATCATTCTTCAGGAATGAGGCTAATGAAGTTGCCCTAATTTCCGAAATTGAACCTAGAAAAATTGATGAAGCATTAGATGATCCCGATTGGATCATTGCCATGCAAGATGAACTAGGTCAATTCGAAAGAAGTCAAGTTTGGGACTTAGTCCCTAGACCGAAGAAGACCACCATTATTGGAACCAAATGGGTCTTCAAAAATAAATTGAACCATAAGGGAGAAATCATAAGAAACAAGGCACGCTTAGTAGCCAAGGGCTATAGTCAAGTTGAAGGCCTTGACTACGATAAGACCCATGCTCCCGTGGCACGATTAGAGTTCATCCGATTGATGCTTACATTTGCAGCACATCGTGGTTTCAAACTTTATCAAATGGATGTCAAATCGGCCTTTCTAAATGGTTTAATAAGAGAAGAGGTCTATGTCGAACAACCTCCGGGGTTTGAGAGTACCGAATTCCCAAACCACGTGTTCAAGCTCAAGAAGGCGCTCTACGGCCTTAAATAAGCACCTCGAGCTTGGTATGAACGGTTGTCGACATTTCCTATTGAAAAAGGTTTTGTGAGAGGACAAATAGACCCTACACTATTTCTACGGAGAGATAGTGATGATATATTTGTGGCCCAAGTATATGTCGATGACATAATTTGCGGCTCAAACAACAAGGGCTATTTAAATGAATTTATTGGACACATGGAGAGTGAATTTGAAATAAGTCTAGTGGGAGAGTTGACTTTCTTCCTTAGACTCGAAATCAAACAAACTCGTGACGGAATCCATGTGCACCAATCAAAGTACACTCAAGAGATGCTCCGAAAATTTAACATGAGTGATTCGAAGGAAGTTACCACTCCCATGGCTACAAACACAAAATTAGACAAGGATGAGAGTGGTAAACCTATTGACCTAACTCAATATCGGAGCATGATAGGTAGTTTGCTATACCTCACAGCTAGTCGACCTGATATACTTTTTGTTGTAGGTATATGCACTAGGTATCAAGTATATGCCAAGGAATCTCATTTAATTGCTGTTAAACGAATTCTGAGATACCTTAAGGGCACAATTGGAGTTGGTCTTTGGTATTCCCGTACCGAGTTATTTGACCTAATTGGCTATACCGATTCCGACTATGCTGGATGTAAGTTGGATCGGAAGAGCACGAGTGGGGGTTGTCAATTCTTAGGATCATCTTTAGTTAGTTGGTCAAGTCAGAAGCTGTTAGTGATATGAGAAAAGTGTCCTAAGGTAATCGCCTTATGATTGTAATCATTTATTTTAATAAATGAATATTCACTATTTGAGTATACATGTTTATGTATTTGATTGAGATCTTAAACTCATTTACTGAATGTCCGCAATATAATTCACAGCATGAGAGAATTTGTGATGAATTCACAACTAGTGATTATCTCTACATGTGCAATTGTGAAGTATTGAATAGTCGATGAATTGATAAATACGGATACTATCAATTCTGTTGAGACTAGCATGGGTTATTCTCTAATCAGCTGATTCTCACTGGCTGGTGACATTGGGATGTCCGGAGATAAACATGAATGCTAGTTAAGAGAACTAGTTCATTGGAGTGACTGGTTGTAAAACTTCATATGGTAGTCTATATATAGATATGTCAATGAAGTTCTTACTGCAGCTTAAGTGCGATATTCCTTTGACTTGCGGTGTTCAAGTCATCTTGGTCATGGAGACTTATACTTTGACATCTTAAGCAAGCATCTCCAAGGAGGTGTGGACCCAGGATGATTGGGTATAAGCCAAAGTGCCCGAAGATGTTTGAACAGCCTACAAAGGATTCACCACTCCTTGCGAGGAGATGTATACCCAAGGCCTATCGTCGGATTGTTACTCGAAGCCTCTGGCCAGAGCATGGCATGTTCAGAGTATGAATCTCTTAAATACATGAGAGTAATTAGAATCCGTAGGACGAGAAAACGTTACTTGGGCTAGGTGTGACGTAGTCAGCCTAGTGGGGACTGACACACATAGACCATGTCCTGAACCAAGTGGGTATAAGAAAGTGAAGGGAATGGGGCACGATTCATTAAAGCTGTTGAAGGGTTTCAGAATTGTTTCTGAGGTCAACCGTTGATCTTTCGATTAATTGGGGATCATGATGTACTACTAGGTGTCACTCATGATCGTTCTATAATTGGTTAATTATAGACGGCCAACATAAATCGAAAGCCTATTTAGTCACATGCACTACGAGTAATCCGAGGGATTTAAAATGAGTTGAAAATTAGATTTTCCAATCAAGAGAGATTAGGTTTGGTTGAGCCATACGATAAGTCAAATCTGAATTTTTCAGAGTCGCATCGGAAGCGTAAAATGGCTAAGTCATTTGAAGACTTAATAGATGAATTAAATGAGTTTAATTCATTGAGGCGTGGCTTGGATGGGCTGGCCAAAGAGGGTCTCCACCCTCTTTCCTTGGCCGGCCATAACAAAGGGAGAGAACCAAATTGTTTGGTTCAATTTATAAAAAAAACCAAGTGTGGTTTGTTTTATAAAATTATGGATGATATAAATTTTTATATAATAAACCGAGGTTTGGTTTATTTTTCATGGAAATTAAAATGAACCATGGATTGGTTTATTTAATTTTATAAAATCAATCATGGATTGATTTACCATGATAAAGAAATTTATATATAAAGAAATTTATTTTTCATGGAAATTAAAATGAACCATGGATTGGTTTATTTTATTTTATAAAATCAATCATGGATTGATTTTCCATAATAAGAAAATTTATATGATAAATTTCTTATGAAAATTTATTCCATAAGAAAAAGGAGACCTGGCGGTTGAGAGGCCACTATATAAAGGACCCAAGGCAAGGCTTGGAAATCAATCCAAGAGATCAAGGCTTAAGCTCTCTCCCTCTCCTTCTCTCCGCCCCTCTCCCTTCTCTTGTGTCGCCGGCCAAAAGAAGGGTCCCTGCTGCCATGAGCTACTGCTACCACCGGCCTCCTTCTCCGGCGTCCAAGCTCCGGCGACCAACCACCTCCGGCCACCAAGCTGCTGCCGCAAGGAGAAGAAGTGGGCACAACTCCTTCCTTCTTTCCGAAATCTTGATTCCGTTCTTTGCTTGGTGGTTAGTCTTCCAACTTCTCTCTTGATATTCTTGTCGTGTCTTTGAAGGATCTAGTAGTTCTCGTCGACACGAGACTCGTGGCTTTGCGAAGTCATCCCGAAGAAAACTCGGCGTGGACGCGAATAGAGGCGGAGCTTCCAAGGGACGCTTACGGTTGGATCTCATCCCTTCCTTCGAGTTACACGAGGTAATACGTAAATTAGTTTATGTTTCTGCAAAATTTTAAATATATGATCATGTCTACACAAGATAAGGTTGCATGCTTAGATGTGTGGTTAAATAATTTGAGAAATTATTTATGGTAAACCTTCCGCTGCACGTAATTAATTTATAAAATTACGAACCCACATCCATGTTAACATGCACCCGGTCCCAACAGTGGTATCAAAGCCGGTTAGTGTTCGACATAATCATATAATTGTTTTGCGGAAAACTTTGTCATGATCTCAATTTTGGAAAGTTTTCCAATTATGGAAACTTTCCAATTATGGTAAATTTCGATTTAGGAATTTCAAAGTTTGACAATCCTCATGAAATTTTGCAAACTTTTGAAATATCCCTGTTTCTGAAATTTTATGATAATTGTGAAAGCATTCCATTTTTGGAAACTTTCTAATTTTGGAAATTTCCTATTTTAGAAATTTTCCAATTTTGGAAATACGTGAGTTTTCTTTGTACCAGAAACTTACAATTATTCTGAAAACCTTTTATTTTTGGAAACTTTCCATTTATGGAAAGCTCGTAATTTTGGGCACTTTCTTTTCATGAAAGTCTAGACATTTTATGGAAACATTAATTGACAATTAGATTCAAATTGGTTTTTAAATTATTAACAAAATTCTTTACTTTGGGGAGTGCCTTGGGGAGCCACCCAAATTAAAGTTAGTTGTTGTAATTTAATTTCCTATTTTGAATATGAATTGTTAAAATTAATTTGGGCAGGCCTCGGGGAGCCATCCAAATTATATTATTAACAAGTTCTTTAATTGTCAAGTTTAATTTGGTTATGCCTCGGGGAGCAGGCCAAATTAGATTTACAACAAATTTCTTTTCTTTGGGGAGTGCCTCGGGGAGCCACCCAAAGTAAATAATTTGTTGTAATTAATTATCCATAAATAAAATATGTGATCAAATCTTGGAAATTTTTTGAGGTGATTCTCAAACGATAATTTTCTTATTTGATTTATGAGGTAATGCTCTTACATATTGTTGTCTCCAAAATTAATTAGGAAAAATTATTTCTTATAGAGTTTATTTCCTTAAATAAGATTTTCATGAAAATAATATGTGGTTAAATTAAGGGAATCTGCCTCTTAATTTAATAAGATTTGATTTAGAGAAATCAAAGTCTTAAACATATTATTTCCGAAATTGATTATGACAATTTAGGAAATTGTTTCCCAAAACAATTCCTTGAATAAAGTATGAAATTAGAATTAGGAAATCCGGTTCCTAATTCAATTAATGAGACTTGACAAATTAAGTCACATACATACTTTATTAAGGAAATCGTTAGAACATGACATAATTATATGTCATGAATGTGCTTAAAAGAAAAAGGATGAGACCCAAAACCCCTTACAAAATATTAAGGCCAACACCTTCCATTAATATGGTTAGAACCGGAGTTTTGTTTCTCGTTTGGGTTGATGGACACATCCATGCCCGGCTTGAACCTCAGCATGTTCAAACCATGGAATTAGTTTATGATTAATATAGTTGGAGTCAGAGGTCAATCCTTAGTTTTGGTTGTTGGACACATCCAAGCCTGACTAGACGGTTGAATGATCTCCAACCATATTAAAACCATTTTTGATTAATGGGTCAGCCTTAAGCTTGGAGCATCGATTTGTTGTGCCACAACCAAGGTCGATGTAAAGAGAGGTGCAGTTGGGTGCTATGTATATTGTTGCATACTTGTTAATGAGTTAATAACCCAATGATTTATGCAAACATTCAATTAGTTGATAGCATAATGTGATAGTTACATATGTGTAATATGTAATCGGTATAATTACCTACCTTCATAGCTAAGAATAACTTGATGGACTACAGTCATGGTTCTTCTTATCTATGGTTGGATATCAACATATTTGGAGATGTTCCTACGATCTCCCGAATTGATAAAAAGGGTTATTCAATTCGAAAAATAAATAGGATTTAATTAATTTGTATTTCTAGGATAATCACCTGATCATGTTTTCTCTGAATTTGCGTTCCATTTTGGACACCAATAAGCTGACTGGGCTAAACTTCATGGACTGGCTTCGAAACCTGAGGATAGTCCTCAAGGAAGAAAAGCTTGCTTATGTCCTTGAAGAACAACTTCCCAACCATCCTCCAGAAGATGCAACTCCAGACCTATTAGTGGCCTATCAAAAATATGTGGCCGATTCTGAACTTGCGTGTTGCATCATGCTGGCCGCTATGGTACCTGAGCTGGAAAAGCAGCATGAGCATATGGATGCTCATACCATCATCTTCCATCTTCATGAGCTGTTTGACGAGCAGGCTAGATCCGAAAGGTTCGAGGTCTCAAGACTCCTCTTCACCTCTAAGATGCAGGAAGGCACTTCTGTCTCACAGTTTGTGTTAAAGATGTTGGGGTATATTGAGCGACTAGGCACACTCGAATTTGCAATGGATCATGAACTAAGTATTGACTTAATTCTGCATTGTTTGCCCAAGAGTTACTCACAATTTGTGATGAACTATCGGATGAACAAGCTGGAGACTACCATTCCTGAGTTGTTCAACCTGTTGAAGACTGTAGAGCCTTCTGTAAAGCAGGATCAGAAGACGGTACTGTTAGTTGGTTCCTCAAAGAAAGGCTCTAAGAGGAAGCCCAAAGAACAGAATAAGGGAAAGAAGAAAAAGGCCAAAAAGACTGAAAAGGCACCAAAAGGCACTTACCATCACTGCGGCAAGGAGGGTCACTAGCGAAGAAACTGCAAGGTTTATCTTGAGTCCTTGAAGAAGAAGGCATCCGATGCCCCATCCTCTTCAGGTATCTTCGTTATTGAATGTCACTCTATTTCCTCATCCACCTGGGTACTTGATACTGGGTGTAGCTCACATATATGTAATGACATACAGGGGCTAAGGAATAGAAGAAGACTCGTCAAGGGAGAAGCGAATTTGCGAGTTGGAAATGGAGCAAAGATTGTTGTTGTTGCCAACGGAACATATTTGCTAAAGCTCCCTACTGGACTTGTCTTAGAATTGAATAATTGTTATTTTGTTCCTTCATTAATAAAGAACATTGTATCTATTTCATGCTTGAATGAAAAGGGTTATCATTTATCTTTTAGTAACAATTGCTGTTACATAACTTTAAATGGTGTTCTTTATCGGACCGGAACTTTATACAATGGTATCTACACGTTAGATTTATCCGGTGACGTTTTCAATATCGAAGTTAGCAACAAACGTGCTCGAATAGATAATCAAATAGACTCCTATACGTGGCATTGTCGCCTTGGCCATGTAAGTAAGAAACGCATGACCAAATTACACCGATGTGGAATTCTGGAATCATTTGAACCCAGTTCATTTGATACATGGGAATCATGCTTAAAAGTCAAGATGACCAAATTACCCTTTTTCGAAAAAGGTAAACCAGTGGGAGAATTTCTTAGTCTAATACATACTGATGTATGTGGACCAATGTCAACTCTTGCACAAGGAGGCTATAGCTACTTCATTACCTTTATCGATGATCACTCACGATTCGGGTATGTGTTCTTAATGAAACACAAATCTGAAGCTTTTGAGAAATTCAAAGAGTTCAGAAGTGAAGTAGAGAAACAGCTTGGCAAAAGTATTAAGATACTTCGATCCGATCGGGGTGGTGAATACTTGAGTCAAGAGTTTCAAGATTATCTTAGGGACAATGGGATATTGTCTCAATGGACTCCGCCATATACACCACAGCATAATGGTGTATCTGAGAGGCGTAACCGAACCTTGATGGACATGGTTAGATCTATGATGAATCATGCAACTCTTCCAAAATTCTTTTGGGGCTATGCGCTTAAGACAGCTGTTTACTTGCTAAACAGAGTCCCGACCAAGGTGGTCTCTACTACTCCATATGATACGTGGAATAGTAAGAAACCTCATTTAACTCACCTTAAGATATGGGGTTGTCCTGCTTATGTAAAGCGGACTGTATCAGACAAATTGGATGTTAAGTCTGATAAATGTCTATTTATTAGATACCCTAAGGAGACGCAATAAGTTGGAAGAGTTCCAAGCAAGACACCGTAGCGGATTCTACCACGGAAGCGGAATATATTGCAGCTTCGGAAGTAGCAAAGGAAGCAGTCTGGATCAAGAAGTTTGTCTCAGAACTTGGTGTAGTTCCAACCATTGATGAAGCAATAGCGGTTTATTGCGACAACAATGGAGCTATTTCACAAGCGAAGGAACCAAGGTCTCATCAGCGATCCAAATATGTGCTTCGCCGCTATCATCTGATCAGAGAGATTATAAGTAGGAATGATATACAAATTGAGAAAATTCCCACTGAAAGGAATTTAGCGGATCCTTTAACTAAGGCCTTGCCTCAAAGCAAGTTTGAGGGTCATGTTAGAGCCTGTGGTATTGGATACCGTAGCGATTGGCATTAGGCCAAGTGGGAGTTTGTTAGTGATATGAGAAAAGTGTCCTAAGACAATCGCCTTATCATTGTAATCATATATTTTAATAAATGAATATTCACTATTTGAGTATACATGTTTATGTATTTGATTGAGATCTTAAACTCATTTACTGAATGTCCGCAATATAATTCACAGCATGAGAGAATTTGTGATGAATTCACAACTAGTGATTATCTCTACATTGTGCAATTGTGAAGTATTGAAATTGTCCCTAGTCGATAAATTGATAAATACGGACACTATAAATTCTGTTGAGACTAGCATGGGTTATTCTCTAATCAGCTAATTCTCATTGGCTGGTGACATTGGGATGTCCGGAGATAAACATGAATGCTAGTTAAGAGAACTAGTTCATTGGAGTGACTGGCTGTAAAACTTCATATGGTAGTATATATATAGATATGTCGATGAAGTTCTTGCTGCAGCTTTAGTGCGATATTCCTTTGACTTGCGGTATTCAAGTCATCTTGGTCATGGAGACTTATACTTTGACATCTTAAGCAAGCATCTCCAAGGAGGTGTGGACCCAGGATAATTGGGTATAAGCCAAAGTGCCCGAAGATGTTTGAACAGCCTACAAAGGATTCACCACTCCTTGCGAGATGTATACCCAAGGCCAATCGTCGAATTGTTACTCGAAGCCTCTGGCCAGAGCATGACATGTTCAGAGTATGAATCTCTTAAATACATGAGAGTAATTAGAATCCATAGGACGAGAAAACGTTACTTGGGCTAAGTGTGACATAGTCAGCCTAGTGGGGACTGACACACATAGATCATGTCCTGAACCAAGTGGGTATAAGAAAGTGAAGGGAATGGGGCACGATTCATTAAAGCTGCTGAAGGGTTTCAGAATTATTTCTGAGGTCAACCGTTGATCATTCGATTAATTGGGGATCATGATGTACTACTAGGTGCCACTCATGATCGTTCTATAATTGGTTAATTATTGATGGCCAACATAAATCGAAAGCCTATTTAGTCATACGCACTACGAGTAATCCGAGGGATTTAAAATGAGTTGAAAATTGATTTTTCCAATCAAGAGAGATTAGGTTTGGTTGAGCCAAACGATAAGTCGAATCTGAATTTTTCATAGACGCATTGGAAGCGTAAAATGGCTAAGTCTTTTGAAGACATAATAGATGAATTAAATGAGTTTAATTCATTGGGGCGTGGCTTGGATGGGCCGGCCAAAGAGGGTCTCCACCCTCTTTGCTTGGCCGACAACAACAAAGGGAGAGAACCAAATTGTTTGGTTTAATTTATAAAATAAACCAAGTGTGGTTTGTTTTATAAAATTATGGATGATATAAATTTTTATATAATAAACCGAGGTTTGGTTTATTTTTCATGGAAATTAAAATGAACCATGGATTGGTTTATTTTATTTTATAAAATCAATCATGATAGAGCCTGTGGTATTAGATATCGTAGCGATTGGCATTAGGCCAAGTGGGAGTTTGTTAGTGATATGAGAGAAGTGTCCTAAGGCAATCGCCTTATGCTTGTAATCATTTATTTTAATAAATGAATATTCACTATTTGAGTATACATGTTTGTGTATATGATTGAGATCTTAAACTCATTTATTGAATGTCCGCAATACAATTCACAGCATGAGAGAATTTGTGATGAATTCACAACTAGTGATTATCTCTACATGTTCAATTGTGAAGTATTGAAATTGTCCCTAATCGATGAATTGATAAATACGGACACTATCAATTCTGTTGAGACTAGCATGGGTTATTCTCTAATCAGCTGATTTTCACTGGCTGGTGACATTGAGATGTCCGGAGATAAACATGAATGCTAGTTAAGGGAACTAGTTCATTTGAGTGACTGGCTGTAAAACTTCATATGGTAGTCTATATATAGGTATGTCAGTGAAGCTCTTACTGCAGCTTAAGTGCGATGTTCCTTTGACATGCGGTGTTCAAGTCATCTTGGTCATGGAGACTTATACTTTGACATCTTAAGCAAGCATCTCCAAAGAGGTGTGGACCCAGGATGATTGGGTATAAGTCGAAGTGCCCTAAGATATTTGAACAGCCTACAAAGGATTCACCACTCCTTGCGAGGAGATGTATACCCGAGGCCTATCGTCAGATTGTTACTCGAAGCCTCTGGCCAGAGCATGACATGTTCAGAGTATGAATCTCTTAAATACGTGAGAGTAATTAGAATCCGTAGGACGAGAAAACGTTACTTGGGCTAGGTGTGACGTAGTCAGCCTAGTGAGGACTGACACACATAGACCATGTCCTGAACCAAGTGGGTATAAGATGGTGAAGGGAATGGGCCACGATGCATTATAGCTGCTGAAGGGTTTCAGGATTGTTTCTGAGGTCAACCGTTGATCTTTCGATTAATTGGGGATCATGATGTACTACTAGGTGCCACTCATGATCGTTCTGTAATTGATTAATTATAGACGGCCAACATAAATCGAAAGCCTATATAGTCGCACGCACTACGAGTAATCCGAGGGATTTAAAATGAGTTGAAAATTGAATTTTCCAATCAAGAGAGATTAGGTTTAGTAGAGCCAAACGATAAGTCAAATCTGAATTTTTCAGAAACACATCGGAAGCATAAAATGGCTAAGTCTTTTGAAGACTTAATAGATGAATTAATTAAGTTTAATTCATTGGAGCGTGGCTTGGATGGGCCGGCCAAAGAGGGCCTCCTGTTGGTGTAGTTTACACTAACGGTCAAACTCAAGTTTTGATGAATGACAAACAGGTTAAAGTTAGGTTGTTATGGTTCTAACCTCTTTACCAAGTGTGCAGGGTTGAAAGACTTAGGACCAGACACTAGGCTGAAGTCCAGGATGGTTGAGTCCTGGCAGAAAGTCCAGTTGGGTCCGCGAGGCCTGACAACTGGATGAAGACCAAGTTGGTGGAGTCTTGGCAGAAAGACCAGGGTGGTTGAGTCCTGACAAAAAGTCCTGGTAGGTCAGGAAGTCAAGTAAAACTGCATAAAAGGTAAGTAAGGTAAGTCACTGGAGGAGCGAACCTGTGAGGACGGGTCCCATTTTGGGACTTTAGGCGCGGTCCAACTTAGACCCATTTGGGTGATCTAAGTTGAGTCCTGGTTAGATCCAGGTCCGGATGTGGACGGGATCTAATTACCTTTGAATATTTCATATTTTAGTCCATTTTATTATTATACTAACTCTGGTTTACAGGGTTTATTTGGTATATGGACTAAGTTGATTTTGCAGGTGAATTCTGCAAAATTACTCCTCATTATTTTTTAATTTGAAATTTTATTAAAAAATAAATTTATTCTTATCAATAATAATAAATTCATTTCTATTATTATTATCCACAGCTTGGGTAAGATGAATTTCAATTCCTATTTTTTGTTAATTAAGTATTTACTAATATTGTTAAACTAATAAAATATTCTTTTTAAAGTGAAGCCACATAAACTATTAATTGATCTATAAGCCACGTAAGTATTTTTCATAAGCCTACAATTCCTCGCTTGCAGTAGCAAATAAAGTCAACATCTGCGGCTTGATATGGACGAGTGCAGCGGCGAGATCGGCACAGCAGATTGAGTTGTGCTACTTCAAATGATGGATAAAGCGCTGCACACACAAAAATAGGATCTGGATGAAACTCAAAGCTCGAGAAGTCCTCTATAAAAAGCATGAGAATTAGCACAGAAAGAAATTAGAGTTCGAGCGAAGCCAATTTTTGGAAACAGTACGCTAATTAAACAATTCAAGCAGTGAGGTGATAATTCGAACAGTGCCATCATCTCTTCTTCACGCTTTCACGCTCGGTGCTTCCACGCTCTTTTGCTACGGCCTGTCTTCCAACTCGTCTACGTCCAATTATTGCTGGAAGACCACCCTTAACATCCAAACTCATTCAGATAATTTTTTTTGGTAACGATTTTATTACTGCATTATCTGTACTCATTTCTATTAGAGAGTGTGAGGTTGTCACACTCTCTATCGTCTGTATTCGCCTACTCTACCGGGGGTCTCCGGTAGAGAGTTTTAGTGAATTGCCCACAGAAAAGGTCCGAGGGACCTGGGCCTTCGAGTAGGAGTCGCCGAAGGCTCCGAACGAAGTAAAACTCGTTCGTGTTTTGTATGTTCGTTTTTTTTATCGTTTCTTTTGTTTCCGCTGTGCACGACTTTACAAACACATTCTTTTTACTCTGATAAATATATTTTTTTTAAAACACACGTGATTCACCCCCCCTCTCACGTGCATTCCGATCCTACAAGTGGTATCAGAGCAAGGTTCGCTCTGAATCGGTGCAACCACCGTAAGAGCAGGGGGAAATCTGTTTTGTGTCTTTTGTTGCATGATCTAAATTTGGTATTCTTGCCTAAATTTAGTTATTTTTCTCGTTCGTTGGTTTTACTTGAATCTGGTGCAACACCATTCAAGTTGCTTTTCGTTAGTTTATCCTTTCCCACACTACTAATCCAAGACCCAATCTTGGGATATTTTTTCTACTTTTATTTCGTGTGCACAGAATATAAATGGCCCAAGGTGAAGGCTATAGCACTGCCCGCCCTCCCCTCTTTAATGGGGAAGACTTTCCCTACTGGAAGAGAAGGATGGAGGTTTATCTGAAGACCGACATGGATCAGTGGTTCGCAGTTCAAACAGGCTACACACCGCCAATGGATGAGGGAAATAATGCTCCACTGAAGCCCGACAGATGGAACCCGGAGATGAAGAAAAAGGCTCAGACCGAGTTCAAAGCTCAGAACACCCTCCAGTGCGGACTTACCAAAGAGGAGCTAAACAGAATTGGACCAACCGACTCGGCGAAGGAGCTATGGGACAAATTAACAGAATTACATGAAGGCACTTCTGATGCAAAGGTAACAAAGAGAGATCTGTTATTGAATAAGTTATTTAACATAAAAATGCAGGAAGGAGAATCAGCAAGTCAACTCCACGCCCGGATTAAGAACATATTGAATGGACTCCACATGATCGGGCACAAACAGGAGAACCGGGACATCATAAGGTATGCGTTAAATGCGTTCCCTAGAAATTCACTATGGGCATCTATTATAGATGCCTATAAAATTTCTAGGAACCTTTCAAAAATTAATCTGGATGAACTATTTTGTGAATTAGAGCTGCATGAGCAAACTAACGCCAAGGTCGAGAAAGGGCTAGCTTTATTTGCAGGTTCACCAAAAGAAGCCAAATCAAAGAGAAAAATTCAAGAAGAACCTGAAGATGAGTCAGACTCTGACTCAGATGAAGAAGAACAACTGGTGAACTTGGTAAGAAAAATGTTCACCAGAAGGAAGAACAAATTTTCAAAGAAAGATATTCAAAAGGTAATGAAGCCCTCCAGCACTGAAGGTAAAAGCAAAATGATCTGCTTCGGCTGTAACAGAAAAGGGCACTTCAAACATGAATGCCCTTACAAGAAGGAGGACCAACCCACTAAGAACAAAAAGAAGAAGGCTCTTCAAGCCACGTGGGATGAAAGCTCGGACGATTCCGACGATGAACAACCAAAGAACGCAAGCTACCTCGCACTGATGGCAACCGGACCAGAATCGGACTCGGAGCAAGACGAGGATTCCGAATACGAGTCGAGCCAAGAGATCGGACTATTTTCGGACGGCTCGACTAAGGTATATTTAGATTCAGTGAATGAAAAGTTCTTTAAAATTATTTCTGTCTTAAATAAGAGATTAGATGCATCTGAGCTTAGGACTGATCAGCTCCTTAAGGAAAATCAAGACCTTAAGGAGCAAATTCTAAATCAAAACACAACTGAATTAAACTCAAAAATTTCTGAACTTGAAAATGAAAACTCCACCCTTAAGGGTGAAGTTCAAAAACTTAAGGATCTACTAGCAACTTTTACAACTCGATCCAAGAACCTTGACCTTATACTTGGATCACAAAAGGGCATGTACAATAAGTCTGGGATAGGTTTTAAATCAGGATCGGCCCAAAGATCCTTTTTCTCCTTTGTCCACTCACGCAAAAAGCAATGTAAGGCATGGGTCCCGAAAGCTTACCTAACAAAGCAAGTAGGGCAGAATCAATATTATGTTCCCAAAAAGGACATTCATTACATTGACCCTAAACACCCCACCTATCATTTAGGGGGAGGCTCCAAACTAGTTGGCACCTCAAAATCAGCCTTTGCCCAGTTGGGCACTTAGGACTAGTCTTAAAAGTTAATCTGACTCTTGACCTACTTAGTATTAGGGTGGGTCGAGATAACGGTACGCTAGACAGACTCTCGGGGAGAACTAGCCGAAACTATCTCGACACATCCTAGACTAGTTAGACCAGGGTGTCTCAACAGGTAGGGTTAAAGTACAACTTCCTTAAGCAGCTTTGTCTAGAAAGAGGTTGTTGCTCCAATAAGGCTTCGGCCAAAGAAGGCCCCTGTGCCTCGCCTCCCGCCTGGAAGCTAATTATCGAAGTATACTTTTAAACTACTTCTTGTCAAACCCGAATCTAACAAAAGGTCAGATTAATTTCTTTTATGAATCAAACTCAAACTCATCTCACACAAATCATAGGATCCCTTTGTTTGATAACTTAGATCAAGTGAGATGAATAAGGATAATAAGTTCAAATCATTGATTGATAATTTAAAACTCAAACTTGAATTTAAAATCTTACCTTTTAAATCCAAATTTAAATATCAATTAAATCAAAATTCAAAATTTAAACTTAGCTCTTAATTAATTCAAATTTCAAAATCAAATATTAATTCAATTGTTTTCAAAACTCTTTTTAAGTTTTTTTTAATCTCAAATTTTTTTTCAAAATTTTTTTTTAAGTTTTTTTTCCCAAATTTTTTTCAAAAATTCTTTTTAAGTTTTTTTTCAATTTTTTTTCTTCAAAATTTTTTTTTAAGTTTTTCAAAATTCAAATGTTTTCTATTTTCAATCTTTTTCAAAAATGTAAACTTAACTTAAAATTAACCTTTTCAAAAAGATTAAACTGAACTTCAACTTGAATTCTAACCAATCCTACTTAACTGTAGGAAAATAAATGGATTATCGACAGTGGGTGCTCCAGACACATGACTGGGGATCCCACCAAGTTTACAGAACTCAAGTACAAACGACAAGGGACCGTTGCTTTTGGAAACAACGGTAAACTTAAGGTAATTGGTCTAGGCAATATTGAACTTGAATCTGATTTTATAATTAAAAATGTCTTACTTGTTGAGAACTTCTATTTTAATTTACTAAGTATTAGTCAATTATGTGACACTGGATATAAGGTTAAGTTCTTATCTAATGAATGTCTGATCAAACACACTGACAACCCCGACATCACACTTAGAGGACATAGGCACAACAACATTTATGAAATTAGATTAACCCGACCCTTAGCAAACTGCCTTTTAACCCATAAGGATGAGAGTTGGCTTTGGCATAGAAGACTTGCACACATTCACTTTAGAAAACTACCTACACTAAATGGCTTAGTTAGAGGCCTACCAAAATTACCTAACCTTGAGTCAACCATATGTAATGCTTGCCAACAAGGAAAACAAACTAGATCAACTCACAAACCAACTAATCAAACTCAAACTAAATCAATTCTTGAATTAATTCACCTAGACCTGTTTGACTCACATGGGGTAAAATCAATTAGTGGGAACCTATATTGTTTAGTAATCATCGATGACTATTCAAGATTCACTTGGGTCAAATTCTTAAAAAATAAAGATGAAACATTTGAAATATTTACTCAATTTTGTAAACTAACAGAAAATGAAAAAGGGGTGAAAATTAAAAGACTTAGGAGTGATAATGGCGGAGAATTCAAAAACCAAAAATTTAACCAATTCTGTTTAGAAAATGGCTACCACCACGAATTCTCCTGCCCTAAAACACCTCAACAAAATGGAATTGTAGAAAGGAAAAATAGAACACTACAAGAAGCAACCAGAACAATGCTCAATGAATTCAACCTACCTAAATACCTTTGGGCTGAGGCTGTCAGTACAGCCTGTTATGTACAAAATAGAATAACTATAAATAAAAATTTAGGAAAAACCTCATTTGAAATTTACTATAACAAACAACCTAATGTTAAATATTTTAAAGTATTTGGATGTAAAGTGTATATACTAAATACGAGAGAACACTTAGGAAAATTCACATCTAAGGTTGAAGAAGGTATCTTTTTAGGTTATTCTCTTACCAGTAGAGCCTATAGAGTTTATAACAAAACAACTCTAAGGATTGAAGAAACTACAAATGTAAAATTTGATGAAAAATCTAGTCCAAACAAATCTGATCAAACCATCTATCAACCCATTGATTTTATCAGGTCCAGCACCAACCCAGATGAAAACCCAACTGAGGACCAAGACCATGATCTAATTGAACCTGAACCTGAACCCAACCAAACTAGAACTGTTCGAGTTAGCTCAGCCCACCCAACTGATCAAATCATAGGTGATCCAGAATTAAGGGTTCAGACTAGGTCAGCTTTTAGAAACCTTAGCCAGATTGCCTTAATTTCCAAAATTGAACCCAAGTCTGTAGAAGAGTCCTTACTTGACCCTGATTGGATCATAGCTATGCAGGAAGAGTTAGCCCAATTTGAACGTAATCAAGTCTGGGATTTAGTACCCTTACCTAAAGGTAAAAAGTTTATTGAAACTAAATGGGTCTTTAGGAACAAGCTTAATGAACAAGGTGAAACAGTTAGAAACAAGGCCAGGTTAGTAGCTAAGGGGTTTAGCCAGGTAGAGGGACTTGATTATGATGAAACCTATGCACCTGTAGCTAGACTTGAGTCCATTAGGATGATTTTAGGTTATGCAGCCCATAAGGGATTCAAGTTGTATCAAATGGATGTTAAGTCAGCCTTCTTAAATGGTCTAATTAAGGAAGAGATTTATGTAGGTCAACCCCCAGGTTTTGAAAGCTTAGAATATCCTGACTATGTTTTTAAACTTAAGAAAGCTCTGTATGGACTTAAGCAAGCCCCTAGAGCTTGGTATGAAAGACTGTCTAACTACCTAGTATCTAAAGGCTTTAACCAAGGTAAAATTGATCCAACTCTATTTGTTAAGACCTTAAAATCTGATATTTTTATAGCCCAAGTATATGTAGATGATATAGTATTTGGCTCAACTAACTCAAATTTTTTGCAAGAATTTATAACTTTAATGGAAAATGAATTTGAAATGAGTTTAGTAGGTCAATTAACCTTCTTTTTAGGGCTACAAATAAAACAAACTAGTGAGGGTACTTTTGTCTATCAACAAAAATACACTAGAGAACTACTTAGAAAATTTGGAATGGATAATGCAAAAGAAATCAAAACACCTATGTCTACCAATCAGACCATAGACAGTGACCCAAATGGCAAACCTGTTGATCTTAAGTATTATAGAAGTGCCATAGGCAGCCTCCTTTACCTAACTGCAAGTCGACCTGATATTCTCTTTGCAGTTAGTATGTGTGCTAGGTATCAAACCTGTGCTAAAGAATCACATCTAACCCTAGTTAAAAGAATATTTAGGTATCTTAAAGGGACAGAAAATTTAGGAATTTGGTACCCTAGAACAGCCCAATTTGAACTTATTGGATTCTCTGACTCAGACTATGCTGGCTGTAAGTTAGATAGAAAAAGTACTAGTGGTGGGTGTCAACTACTAGGACCCTCACTAGTTAGTTGGTTCAGTAGAAAACAACATTGTGTTGCCCTATCTACCACTGAAGCTGAATATATAGCTATGGGAGAATGTGTAGCCCAGTTACTTTGGATGATGCATACCTTAAAAGACTTTAACTTAGAGTTTAAGAAAGTTAAAATCTTTATAGATAATCTAAGTTCAATTAACCTAACCAAAAACCCAGTCCACCACTCTAGGACCAAACATATAGAAATTAAGCACCATTTTGTTAGAGATCATGTAAATAAAGGGGAAATTGAACTTAATCATGTTGAATCTAAGGCTAACTTAGCAGATATATTTACTAAACCGCTCCCTGAATCTGAATTTAGCAATTTAAGGAGGTTAATAGGAATGTGTGTTGTAGACTAGGACTAACCTGATCATTTTTACCTTTTTGATAAATCAACTCACATATTCTGCTTGACACTTAATTTTTTTTTAATTAACTTAATTTTAGTATTCAAACTTCAGTTTTCAATACTAACCTGATCATGTATTTTTTAATTTAAAAAAAAACTTGATTTCCAAAATTGAGTTGGATGTTTAAAACTTGACTTCGAAGTTGGAGGACTTAGCCTAAGTTTGACCCCTAGAACTGCATGAACCTATAGATCTAGGTAGCCGCATCTCACAAAACACATTAAGGTTAATTTGCTTGTGCCTGCAAAACATAGAACGGTTGTGAGATGCATAGGACTTTGCCTGGACTTCAGAATGCTTAAGTCTGTGCATCGTAGCAAGTCTGGGCATTAAATACCAACTTCATATTGATCAAGTCAAGTAGTTTTTCTTAGCTAGACACTAAAACTTGACTTGACTAATCTGGTGAACACTACTATTCTTTAGATAGTTAGCTAGTAACTAAAATTAGACATCTAGAATGGACTAAAATTCTTACTTAGTTTAGGAGGAGCTTAAGTCAAAATCTTTCTTATTTTGTGTGTCTTTCAAATATGTTGGTTGAAAATTATTTTTGAGAATTTTACTTAACCTTGAAATTAGTTTTCAAACTATTCCTAAATTTTTTTTAAGCCTTTTTCTCTCTTTTGAAAACAGTGTTGAAAGAAATTTTTTTTGGAAAATTATCCTTAGCTTTCACTTATTTTGTTTAAACTAGCTTTATGAAAATCGTTTGAAAATATACTTTGAATCTAGCTTGTTAAAACCATGCTTGAAATTTGGTCTTACAATCTTATCCTTAAACACTATCTTCAAGAAAGAAATAAAAACACTATCTTCAAGAAAGAAATATACATGGGGCGAATTTTCTTTACAAAATACTTATTACCCCTATCTTCTACAAATGCCTTAACCCTTGAAATATTTTTTTCAATATTTTCACCTATTTTGAAAAACTCTTGTAAACATGTTTGACTATTTTGTTACTCCTTGAAAATATTTTGGAAAATCCTTTTTGCTAAACAATCATTTTCTGTGGTTTCAAATACTTAGATTTTTGTCTCTAAGCATTACATCTATATCTTTTGAAAAAAAAACATGATTTATTGAAGTCAAATTTAGACACTTATGTTTTTAACCTAGTCCATTTTATGTTAAATTGAGAATTTGACTTCCCCCTTCTGGATTAGTTCAGAACCTTGGTCTGTTTTTTAAGCACCATTTTTATTTTCTTAATCCTTGAGTGCTTATTATTTGTTTAAGACTTGGTTGCCTAATATCTCTTTATGTTGATGAATGCCAAAGGGGGAGGGTTATACGGTTAAGAGTTAGAAATTAAAACAACCTTGATTTTAGAGCATGTCATTTACATATTATGGGTGTACTTATTGCTGTTACATGTTATTTTTCTAATTTTAACCCAGGTTGTCATTGCATCAAAAAGGAGGAGATTGTTGGTGTAGTTTACACTAACGGTCAAACTCAAGTTTTGATGAATGACAAACAGGTTAAAGTTAGGTTGTTATGGTTCTAACCTCTTTACCAAGTGTGCAGGGTTGAAAGACTTAGGACCAGACACTAGGCTGAAGTCCAGGATGGTTGAGTCCTGGCAGAAAGTCCAGTTGGGTCCGCGAGGCCTGACAACTGGCTGAAGACCAAGTTGGTGGAGACTTGGCAGAAAGACCAGGGTGGTTGAGTCCTGACAAAAAGTCCTGGTAGGTCAAGAAGTCAAGTAAAACTGCACAAAGGGTAAGTAAGGTAAGTCACTGGAGGAGCGAACCAGTGAGGACGGGTCCCATTTTGGGACTTTAGGCGCGGTCCAACTTAGACCCATTTGGGTGATCTAAGTTGAGTCCTGGTTAGATCCTGGTCCGGATGTGGACGGGATCTAATTACCTTTGAATATTTCACATTTTAGTCCATTTTATTATTATACTAACTCTGGTTTACAGGGTTTATTTGGTATATGGACTAAGTTGATTTTGCAGGTGAATTCTGCAAAATTACTCCTCATTATTTTTTAATTTGAAATTTTATTAAAGAATAAATTTATTCTTATCAATAATAATAAATTCATTCCTATTATTATTATCCACAGCTTGGGTAAGATGAATTTCAATTCCTATTTTTTGTTAATTAAGTATTTACTAATATTGTTAAGCTAATAAAATATTCTTTTTAAAGTGAAGCCACATAAACTATTAATTGATCTATAAGCCACGTAAGTATTTTTCATAAGCCTACAATTCCTCGCTTGCAGTAGCAAATAAAGTCAACATCTGCGGCTTGATATGGACGAGTGCAGCGGCGAGATCGGCACAGCAGATTGAGTTGTGCTACTTCAAATGATGGATAAAGCGCTGCACACACAAAAATAGGATCTGGATGAAACTCAAAGCTCGAGAAGTCCTCTATAAAAAGCATGAGAATTAGCACAGAAAGAATAGAAGTAGTTCGAGCGAAGCCAATTTTTGGAAACAGTACGCTAATTAAACAATTCAAGCAGTGAGGTGATAATTCGAACAGTGCCTTCATCTCTTCTTCACGCTTTCACGCTCGGTGCTTCCACGCTTTTTGCTACGGCCTGTCTTCCAACTCGTCTACGTCCAATTACTGCTGGAAGGCCACCCTTAACATCCAAACTCATTCAGATAATTTTTTTTTGGCAACGATTTTATTACTGCATTATCTGTACTCATTTCTATTAGAGAGTGTGAGGTTGTCACACTCTCTATCGTCTGTATTCGCCTACTCTACCGGGGATCTCCGGTAGAGAGTTTTAGTGAATTGCCCACAGAAAAGGTCCGAGGGACCTGGGCCTTCGAGTAGGAGTCGCCGAAGGCTCCGAACGAAGTAAAACTCGTTCGGTTTGTTTTTGTGTGTTCATTTTTTTTTCGTTTCTTTTGTTTCCGCTGTGCACGACTTTACAAACCATTCTTTTTACTCTGAAAATATATTTTTTAAAACACA
>JAGFNQ010006807.1:397193-454205 GCA_024364735.1 Boesenbergia rotunda | reverse complement strand
AATACGAGAGAACACTTAGGAAAATTCACATCTAAGGTTGAAGAAGGTATCTTTTTAGGTTATTCTCTTACCAGTAGAGCCTATAGAGTTTATAACAAAACAACTCTAAGGATTGAAGAAACTACAAATGTAAAATTTGATGAAAATCTAGTCCAAACAAATCTGATCAAACCATCTATCAACCCATTGATTTTATCAGGTCCAGCACTAACCCAGATGAAAACCCAACTGAGGACCAAGACCATGATCTAATTGAACCTGAACCTGAACCCAACCAAACTAGAACTGTTCGAGTTAGCTCAGCCCACCCAACTGATCAAATCATAGGTGATCCAGAATTAAGGGTTCAGACTAGGTCAGCTTTTAGAAACCTTAGCCAGATTGCCTTAATTTCCAAAATTGAACCCAAGTCTGTAGAAGAGTCCTTACTTGACCCTGATTGGATCATAGCTATGCAGGAAGAGTTAGCCCAATTTGAACGTAATCAAGTCTGGGATTTAGTACCCTTACCTAAAGGTAAAAAGTTTATTGAAACTAAATGGGTCTTTAGGAACAAGCTTAATGAACAAGGTGAAACAGTTAGAAACAAGGCCAGGTTAGTAGCTAAGGGGTTTAGCCAGGTAGAGGGACTTGATTATGATGAAACCTATGCACCTGTAGCTAGACTTGAGTCCATTAGGATGATTTTAGGTTATGCAGCCCATAAGGGATTCAAGTTGTATCAAATGGATGTTAAGTCAGCCTTCTTAAATGGTCTAATTAAGGAAGAGATTTATGTAGGTCAACCCCCAAGTTTTGAAAGTTTAGAATATCCTGACTATGTTTTTAAACTTAAGAAAGCTCTGTATGGACTTAAGCAAGCCCCTAGAGCTTGGTATGAAAGATTGTCTAATTACTTAGTATCTAAAGGCTTTAACCAAGGTAAAATTGATCCAACTCTATTTGTTAAGACCTTAAAATCTGATATTTTTGTAGCCCAAGTATATGTAGATGATATAGTATTTGGCTCAACTAACTCAAATTTTTTGCAAGAATTTATAACTTTAATGGAAAATGAATTTGAAATGAGTTTAGTAGGTCAATTAACCTTCTTTTTAGGGCTACAAATAAAACAAACTAGTGAGGGTACTTTTGTCTATCAACAAAAATACACTAGAGAACTACTTAGAAAATTTGGAATGGATAATGCAAAAGAAATCAAAACACCTATGTCTACCAATCAGACCATAGACAGTGACCCAAATGGCAAACCTGTTGATCTTAAGTATTATAGAAGTGTCATAGGCAGCCTCCTTTACCTAACTGCAAGTCGACCTGATATTCTCTTTGCAGTTAGTATGTGTGCTAGGTATCAAACTTGTGCTAAAGAATCACATCTAACCCTAGTTAAAAGAATATTTAAGGATCTTAAAGGGACAGAAAATTTAGGAATTTGGTACCCTAGAACAGCCCAATTTGAACTTATTGGATTCTCTGACTCAGACTATGCTGGCTGTAAGTTAGATAGAAAAAGTACTAGTGGTGGGTGTCAACTGCTAGGACCCTCACTAGTTAGTTGGTTCAGTAGAAAACAACATTGTGTTGCCCTATCTACCACTGAAGTTGAATATATAGCTATGGGAGAATGTGTAGCCCAGTTACTTTGGATGATGCATACCTTAAAAGACTTTAACTTAGAGTTTAAGAAAGTTAAAATCTTTATAGATAATCTAAGTTCAATTAACCTAACCAAAAACCCAGTCCACCTCTCTAGGACCAAACATATAGAAATTAAGCACCATTTTGTTAGAGATCATGTAAATAAAGGGGAAATTGAACTTAATCATGTTGAATCTAAGGCTAACTTAGCAGATATATTTCCTAAACTGCTCCCTGAATCTGAATTTAGCAATTTAAGGAGGTTAATAGGAATGTGTGTTGTAGACTAGGACTAACCTGATCATTTTTACCTTTTTGATAAATCAACTCACATATTCTGCTTGACACTTAATTTTTTTTGAATTAACTTAATTTTAGTATTCAAACTTCAGTTTTCAATACTAACCTGATCATGTATTTTTTAATTTAAAAAAAAACTTGATTTCCAAAATTGAGTTGGATGTTTAAAACTTGACTTCGAAGTTGGAGGACTTAGCCTAAGTTTGACCCCTAGAACTGCATGAACCTATAGATCTAGGTAGCCGCATCTCACAAAACACATTAAGGTTAATTTGCTTGTGCCTGCAAAACATAGAACGGTTGTGAGATGCATAGGACTTTGCCTGGACTTCAGAATGCTTAAGTCTGTGCATCGTAGCAAGTCTGGGCATTAAATATCAACTTCATATTGATCAAGTCAAGTAGTTTTTCTTAGCTAGACACTAAAACTTGACTTGACTAATCTGGTGAACACTACTATTCTTTAGATAGTTAGCTAGTAACTAAAATTAGACATCCAGAATGGACTAAAATTCTTACTTAGTTTAGGAGGAGCTTAAGTCAAAATCTTTTTTATTTTGTGTGTCTTTCAAATATGTTGGTTGGAAATTATTTTTGAGAATTTTACTTAACCTTGAAATTAGTTTTCAAACTATTCCTAAATTTTTTTTAGCCTTTTTCTCTCTTTTGAAAACAGTGTTGAAAGAAATTTTTTTTGAAAAATTATCCTTAGCTTTCACTTATTTTGTTTAAACTAGCTTTATGAAAATCGTTTGAAAATATACTTTGAATCTAGCTTGTTAAAACCATGCTTGAAATTTGGTCTTATAATATTATCCTTAAACACTATCTTCAAGAAAGAAATAAAAACACTATCTTCAACAAAGAAATATACATGGGGCGAATTTTCTTTACAAAATACTTATTACCCCTATCTTCTACAAATGCCTTAACCCTTGAAATATTTTTTTCAATATTTTCACCTATTTTGAAAAACTCTTGTAAACATGTTTGACTATTTTGTTACTCCTTGAAAATATTTTGGAAAATCCTTTTTGCTAAACAATCATTTTCTGTAGTTTCAAATACTTAGATTTTTGTCTCTAAGCATTACATCTATATCTTTTGAAAAAAAAACATGATTTATTGAAGTCAAATTTAGACACTTATGTTTTTAACCTAGTCCATTTTATGTTAAATTGAGAATTTGACTTCCCCCTTCTGGATTAGTTCAGAACCTTGGTCTGTTTTTTAAGCACCATTTTTATTTTCTTAATCCTTGAGTGCTTATTATTTGTTTAAGACTTGGTTGCCTAATATCTCTTTATGTTGATGAATGCCAAAGGAGGAGGGTTATACGGTTAAGAGTTAGAAATTAAAACAACCTTGATTTTAGAGCATGTCATTTACATATTATGGGTGTACTTATTGCTGTTACATGTTATTTTTCTAATTTTAACCCAGGTTGTCATTGCATCAAAAAGGAGGAGATTGTTGGTGTAGTTTACACTAACGGTCAAACTCAAGTTTTGATGAATGACAAACAGGTTAAAGTTAGGTTGTTATGGTTCTAACCTCTTTACCAAGTGTGCAGGGTTGAAAGACTTAGGACCAGACACTAGGCTGAAGTCCAGGATGGTTGAGTCCTGGCAGAAAGTCCAGTTGGGTCCGCAAGGCCTGACAACTGGCTGAAGACCAAGTTGGTGGAGACTTGGCAGAAAGACCAGGGTGGTTGAGTCCTGACAAAAAGTCCTGGTAGGTCAAGAAGTCAAGTAAAACTGCACAAAGGGTAAGTAAGGTAAGTCACTGGAGGAGCGAACTAGTGAGGACGGGTCCCATTTTGGGACTTTAGGCGCAGTCCAACTTAGATCCATTTGGGTGATCTAAGTTGAGTCCTGGTTAGATCCTGGTCCGGATGTGGACGGGATCTAATTACCTTTGAATATTTCACATTTTAGTCCATTTTATTATTATACTAACTCTGGTTTACAGGGTTTATTTGGTATATGGACTAAGTTGATTTTGCAGGTGAATTCTGCAAAATTACTCCTCATTATTTTTTAAATTTGAAATTTTATTAAAGAATAAATTTATTCTTATCAATAATAATAAATTCATTCCTATTATTATTATCCACAGCTTGGGTAAGATGAATTTCAATTCCTATTATTTTTTGTTAATTAAGTATTTACTAATATTGTTAAACTAATAAAATATTCTTTTTAAAGTGAAGCCACATAAACTATTAATTGATCTATAAGCCACGTAAGTATTTTTCATAAGCCTACAATTCCTCGCTTGCAGTAGCAAATAAAGTCAACATCTGCGGCTTGATATGGACGAGTGCAGCGGCGAGATCGGCACAGCAGATTGAGTTGCGCTACTTCAAATGATGGATAAAGCGCTGCACACACAAAAATAGGATCTGGATGAAACTCAAAGCTCGAGAAGTCCTCTATAAAAAGCATGAGAATTAGCACATAAAAGGATATTAGAGTTCGAGCGAAGCCAATTTTTGGAAACAGTACGCTAATTAAACAATTCAAGCAGTGAGGTGATAATTCGAACAGTGCCATCATCTCTTCTTCACGCTTTCACGCTCGGTGCTTCCACGCTCTTTTGCTACGGCCTGTCTTCCAACTCGTCTACGTCCAATTACTGCTGGAAGACCACCCTTAACATCCAAACTCATTCAGATAATTTTTTTTGGTAACGATTTTATTACTGCATTATCTGTACTCATTTCTATTAGAGAGTGTAAGGTTGTCACACTCTCTATCGTCTGTATTCGCCTACTCTACCGGGGGTCTCCGGTAGAGAGTTTTAGTGAATTGCCCACAGAAAAGGTCCGAGGGACCTGGGCCTTCGAGTAGGAGTCGCCGAAGGCTCCGAACGAAGTAAAACTCGTTCGTGTTTTGTGTGTTCGTTTTTATCGTTTCTTTTGTTTCCGCTGTGCACGACTTTACAAACACATTCTTTTTACTCTGAAAAATATATTTTTAAAACACACGTGATTCACCCGCCCCCCCCTCTCACGTGCATTCCGATCCTACAACAAGGATTGGGAGCTACTCAAGTGCCAAAGACTTGTGGAATAAGCTAATAGAGCTTCATGAGGGCACTTCAGAGGCAAAAATGGCCAAGAGAGATCCGATCCCAACTCAACAATATCAAACTTGATAAAGGGGAGAAGGTATCAAAGTTACATGCTAGATTTAAGAAAATACTTAATGGACTAACAAGTGTAGGAGAACAACTATCAAACCGAGACATCTTGATGAAAGTCATCAATGCATTCCCAAGAACATCAAATTGAAGCTCAATGGTGGACTCGTACTACATATCCAAGAATCTAGAGAAAACATCTCTAGAGGAATTCTTCTCAACCATGGAGCTTCATGAAACTCGAGTGGGAGGAACAATTGAAGAAGTATACAAGCCAAAGAGTATAACCCTTGTTGCAAATAAGGGAAAAGGTAAAAAGGAGAAGACTTCCTCATCCGATTTCGAGGAATCAAGTGCATCGATGGATAATGATGCGGAAGCCTACATGGTAAGAAAAATGAGAAAAACATTTGAACACTTTTCTACTAACAAATCTCATGATAGGAAAGTGTCAAGGAGCAAAAGTAGGACAAGGAAGATAATTTACTATAATTGTCAAGGAGAAGGACATATGAGAGATGAATGTCCCCTCTTGAAGAAGAAGGAAGGAAAGAAGGAAGGAAAGAAGAAATAAGAAAAGAAGAAATCAAAGGAGAAGGGGAAGAAGGTGCAAAATTTGAAGGCTACATGGGATGATTCATCCTCATCGGAGGAAGAGGAACATCACGTATCCCATTTCACACTAATAGGAATTGAAGACATTGCCTCCACGTCATCCGAATTTGAAGAAGAGAACTCGAGTGAAGATGAAGGGAGCTCAAGTGAAGGGGGAGGCTCAACCTCGAAATTGTACGTCTCGGTAAGTGAGGTATACAATATACCCACTACTACTCTTGAAAAGATTATTTTTAGCACTAATGATGATTTGTTTAATGCTAGAAAGAAGATTAAAGATTTGAAAATTAAAATTTGCATGCTAAAGGAAAAAATAGAATCCATGAAAATTAAGGATGGTGTGCTTGTTTCTTCTTCTATATCAAATGATTCTTGTTTAGAAGAAGAAAATAATGAATTAAGGAAAAAGGTAGATAGTTTTAACAAAGCCCTTAGAAAATTTGAAATTGGCTCAAAGACCCTAGATATGATCATTGAGAGCTAAAGGGCAAGTTTTAAGAAAGAGGGATTAGGTTTTGGGAAGTCTAGCAATGGAAAAACCTATCATTGCCTACTTGCTAGAGGACAAGCAAAAATCAAAACCCTAGGTAAAAAATGGATCCCCAAGGAGTATTTGGGCAACCCAATTAGGAAACATTTCTATTGGTACCAAAGTCAATCCTCAAGGATTAGAGGATTTAGGTTGAGTCAACCATGTGTTAAAATTTCAAAATTTTGAAATTTAGTTGACTTGAGACATTAAGGGGGAGTAGTTTAACCCAAGTAAAAATTCTTGATAAAATGGGCTAAATAGGATGTACCTTTTAATACATCTCATATTACCTTGATTTATGATTGCATTTATGCATATGAGATGTTATGATGATACAAATAATTCACTTATGCTTATGGTATTTTGATAAGTTATTGGATGTATCAAATTAGTGATAATAGACCAACTATAGAAAAAGTAAATGTTTAATTAATTAATATCTTGCCCATAGATCATAGTTGGACATTTTAAATGATTTGAAAATATTTCTGTATTTTATTTACTACAGCATAGGTTTGCAAAACACATAGGTTCAAAACTAGGATTTGGTTTTGATACAAAATTGAGTGTTTTCAAAAAATTTGAGTTTTGGTCAATGAGTCAAACATATTTGGATTTTTCAGAAAAATGTATTTTTCTCTGTTAGAAAACATCATAAAAAATATTTGTGCAGAATTTCATAATTTTTCGAATTTTATGAAATTTTTTATACATTTTTGAATTTCAGTTCAAAGGCTGAAATTTTTAGTCTGATATGTAGGGGCAGTCGACTGAACATTCTGTAAGTTGGCAATTCGGAGCAATCAGTCGACTGGTAACTGACTCAGTCGACTGATACTTGTATTTTCTGATTTATGGACATTTTCAGAAACTAGAACTCGTCCCAAATTGATACCTAGGGTAATATTGCTTGGTGCAATCTTTTTGATGATGTCAAAGGGAGGGAAGTGAAAGGTTTAAGTTAGAATTTAACTTAATTCTTTATAGTTGTGCTAAAATTAAAAATCATGTGTTAAGGCATAGGTTAAAGGGGAGGATACATATTTATGTGTCTTTAGATAATATGCTTTTAATTTTCAATTGTCATCTTTGTACCTAACTTAAACATATTGTCACACATCAAAAAGGGGGAGATTGTTAGTAGAATCGACCCAAAGTTGATCGGGTAGATCTTGGATTTTGATGCGTATGTCAATATGGTTAAGTTAGGTTTTCATGTTGATTTGATATGTGTGCTTGAGTCGTGTAGGACTTAGAGAATCACACATGAGTAACGAAGTGTAGCATCCGTGGGAAGAGAGCCAATGAAGAGGACTTCAAGGGCGAGCCGAGGAAGTAGACTTCAAAGGCATACGCGAAGGATGACATGGAGGCAAACCGAGGGCTTGTGTGCGCATCCGAGGGACGAGAGTCAAAGGAAGAAAACTTCAAGGGGCAAGCCGAGGAAGTGAACCTCAAGGCATACGTGAAGGATGGACTTCGGAGTGAGTTTGAGTGAACTTGTAAGCTAGGCAGTCGACTGGCAAAGGAAGCAGACGACTGCCAGCGTCAAGTGGAAACTCACAGAAAGATCAATCGACTAGTCCAGGCACTAGTCGACTGGTCTGCTCGAAATAAAGTCGTTGGCTGAGGCTTCAGTCGACTGGTCCTTGGGGCAATCGACTAATGTTGGGGCTGAGCTGCTTGTTTAATAGCTCTCTCCACTATTTAAATGGGAGTTTGAGACTTTGGAGAGGTTAACTCTTCATTGTAAGATCTTTACTCTAGTGCTCAAGTGCTTAAGCTCCACGTGCTCATCTTCCTCCCAAAACCTTAGCTTCAGCTTGTAAGGAGGAAGAAGGATTGTGAGAGGTTATTCTCCACCAAGAAGGAGAAAGACTTAGCCGGAGATTGCCGGGGCGTGATCCACCAAAGGATCAACGATTCGTCCACCTCAAAGACACGCCGTGGAGTAGGAGCAAGCAATCTCCGAACCACGTAACCGGTAACGTCTTAGCATTGATTTAATTATTAGATTAAGCTTTCATTTGTGCTAACGTTGTAGGGAGAGATCGAATTGGGGTGACCGAGCTATTCACCCCCTCTAGCCGTGCCATCGGTCCCAACATAGGAGTCATTAAAAGTTTATAACTTAACCTCACTACCTATCATAAGTAATACTTTTTCATCCTAAGAATGAGAGAGGAATTGTCCATGTGCTCACACGAACTTTCTTAATTTTGTTGTCTTATTGAACCAAGGTATTGAAATCTCTAATCAACAAGGTTGAGTTACCACTATGAATGTTCTTGTTTGTAGATTTTTAAATCTTATTCCTCTTAATGTGCAGTATGTTTGATCTCTATTTAAACATTTTATAAACGAATTTGCTAAGTTATCTTTTGATTAGACATAATCGACAGATATAAATCCATTAGAGATCAACTGCCTAATGGTATTATATCGTCGATGAATATGTTGTGACGTACCATGTACATGAAATTTTTTACTCTTGCAATTGTTGATTAATTATCATAATATATCATCATGGTAGGCACTAACTTTGCCCAACATGGGATATCCTCTAAGAAGTTACGAAGTCATTCAGTTTCTTCAGCGACTTTATCTAAAGCTATAAACTCAGATCCATAGTTGATCGAGTTATGCACGTTTGTTTTATAGATTTCCATGGCACCGCTCCACCACCCATGGTATATATATATATATATATCCATTGATTAGTTTTTTGAGTCTTTTCTATTAAATATATAATTTGTATCACAATAGCCTTTTAGTACCACTGGATATCTTATATAATGTAATCTATATTCTAAAGTGTATCTTAAATATTTAAGAAGCCTTATTAATGACTTCCAATGGTCATCATTTGCATTTCTTATGAGTCTACTTAATTTGTTGAGTGCAAAGACAATATCCGGACGTGTACAGTTAGTGATATACATCAAACTGTCAATTATCCTCGAATATTTCAATTGGGACGATATGGGTTCACCATAGTTCTTAACCAAATGCATGTTTAAGTCTATTGGTATTTTTACAGGAGAAAGATCATATGCATTAAATTTCCTTAGTACTATCTCAATATAATAAGACTATGAAAGGATAATTCCATCTAATATTTTATCGATCTTAATCCCAAGTATAACGTCCACTAGATCCATATCTTTCATATCAAAATTTTTGGTCATCATCTTCTTAGTAGTTATGATTATATGATAATTACTACTCATAATGGGCATATTATCTACATATAGATAGATGATAACAAACAAGTCAAGTGTGGCTTTGATATATATGCATTTGTCGTACTAATTTATTTTAATTCCATTTAATGTCATAGTTTTGTCAAATTTCTCATGCCACTATTTTGGTGCTTGTTTTAACTCATATAGTGACTTCACGAGTCTGTACATCTTATTTTCGTGTCCTGGAGTCACAAACCCTTGAGGCTGCTCCATATATATTTCTTCCTCTAATTCATCATTTAGAAAGGTTGCTTTCATATCCATTTGATGGTTATGTATTGCAACAATAGCAATGAATACGTAAATGGATGTAATCCTTATTACTAGTGAATAGGCATCAAAGAAATCAAGACTTTCTTTTTGTTTGAATCCCTTTGCCATTGGTCTTGCCTTGTACTTATTAATAGTTCCATCAAGGCTTGATTCCGAGTTGAATATCCACTAATTCTCATATATGATTTTGTATGATGAAATTTATTTGACTATTGTAGCCTCATTCCAAAAGGGAGCCTTGTGACTTGATAAGGCATCACTTATTATCCTTGATTCATTTTCTAACATATAAGTTATGAAATCAAGATCAAATGAATTACCTATTTTTGCTCTCTTAATACGTCTTGATTCTTCATTATTTTCAAGATTATTCATATTTATAGTTTTATAAGTTTTTTTATTTGAACTTTCTTCTTTCCGATCTTTACAAGGAAAGATATTTTTTTTAAAAATATACCATTCCTTGGTTCAATTGTTGTTCCAATATGTACATCAAGAACTACTAACTTGTGCATCAAAAATCGATATGCACTACTATTATTGGTATATATATCCAATAAAAATACAATCAATTATCTTTGGTTCTATTTTGGTTTGCTTTAGCTTAAGCACTTCCACCTTAGCCAGATACCGACACACTTTCAGATATTTATAAGAAGGCTTATGACCCTTTCATTACTCATAAGAAAATTTATCTTTCTTTTTATGAGGGATTTTATTGATAATATAGTTTGCCAATAAAATAACTTCTCCCCTATAAATTTTGGGATATGTCCGAACTTATCAACATAACATTCTTCATTTCTTTAAGAGTTCAGTTCTTATGCTTGGCAATCTCATTTGATTGAGAAGAGTAAGGAGTTATCGTTTGATGAATAATACCAAATTCTACACAAAATTCATCAAATAAACGATCATATTCCCCTCGTCAATCATTTTATTTTTTTAATTCATTGACCAATTTGATTTTTAACTTCATTCTTATAATTTTTTAATATTTCTAAGGCTTCATCTTTATCTTTCAATAATACACATAACATTATCCAGTGTAGTCATCAATGAAAGTAATAAAATATTTTTTGCCTCCTGTAATTTATATAGATTTTAAATCATATGTGTTGGATCATTTTTAAATGTTGATAATAAATTTAAACTCACGAGTCATCATAAAGTACTATAATTTACATGCACAAATCTAACATGTCCTAAATTAGGACATTCAACCAAATAAGTAAATTTATAATTTTATTGTCATTGAAGTCACGGTGTATAGCCATTACATTCATTTTGAATATACCATTTTCTATGTATCCTTTGCTTATGAATTGACCATTTTTTGTCAATACATATGTATTTGACTCAAATACTAACCTAAAACCAACTTTGATAAGAGTCACCCCTAACACTAAATTTTTCTGGGTGTCGAAAACATGAAGCACATCAATTAGTATCATTTCTTTGCCTGACGTCATTTTCAGTACCACCTTGTTAAGACCAACAATGTTGGAAGTTACAGAATTTTCCATAATTAATTTCCCCCCATTAATATGGGTATAAGTTAAAAATTGGGTCTTGTCAAAACAAATATACCGTGTGGCACTAGTATCGACCAATCACTGTCTTGAATTGTCCACCAAGTTGGCTTTAAATACAATGACAGCCAAGCTCAATTCTGACATGTCTATTCAATGGCGTAGCCAGGATCTTGACCAGCCCTGGACTAAATTATGAATATAATAACAGGGTATTCACAAATCAATTTTCGTAATCCTAGATCTCGTTCAATAGAAGCAATATCAAATTCTTCCCCTCTTTGTTCTATTGGCCAAGTTAAAGAATGGGGTTGTAAATCAGAAGTAGAGGATCCAACTGTTGGTCTAAGAGGTATATCACATTGCAATTGATTATCAAATTCAGATTGTTCACCGCTCTTTCTAAAAAATGACAATAATGTTTTTGGCTTTTTATTCGAAGGTGGTTGATGTTCCATTTATAACCTAAAGACAAAAAAAAATAAATACAAATTAATTATAACAGAAAAACAAAAAGTGATCACCATTCACCAATTAATTATAACAAACTCAATAATATTATTCATTTTATAACAAACTCAATAATATTATTCATTTTTCTCTAATCAATTATATTATCAATCATACTTTTATGAAGCATATGGAGATAGGAGATGGATTACCGCTGCTTAAAACTTACAAGTTACTGTGAGAGGCCAAGCGAAGAGAACCGACGGCTGAAGAAGGAGATGATATATCATATATTGATATATCAACTGCTGAGTGTTGAAGGTGGCGATCGGCGACGAATGATCTTTGCCTTCATTCGGCTATAGGAAGGGCAGTGATGAAATAAACAGCGAGCAAAAACAAAATTAGGGCAAGTGAAAAACAGGACAGTGGCAGAAATTGCAGGTGTCTTTGCTGGGTGCAGATATCATGGTCAAGAAAAGCTGCTGGGCTGAACTGGGCTTCAGCCTAGTGCAGCCCAGCCTTAGCTACGCCAGCAGATATCATGGTCAAGAAAAGCTACTGGGCTGCACTGGGCTTCAGCCCAGTGCAGCCCAGCCTTAGCTACGCCTGTGTGTCTATTGACACTGACTTATCTTTAGTTATGTGTACTTGAGTGACTTTCTTTGGACGTCTACAATTGATTCGGTTTGCCATAATTGTGGCATCTTATTTGGAACTTCTTGGCCCTCCTTTGGCTCTACCCTTTGCTAGGATACTTTCTCTTCTTGTAAGTATTTGGTTCTATTAGATTTACCTTTACAAATATATATAGGTATTTTTGTTGATTCTGATTGCTTGTGATTATTTTCTTCAATTCGCAGTCTTATAATTAGATCCTCAAGTCTTATCTCCTTTCTCTTATGCTTTAGATAACTTTTGAATTCCTTCAACGAAGGTGAGAGTTTCTTGATTATCACATCAACTTGAAAGAACTCATTTATTGTCATGCTCTCGGCATACAGATTATGTAGGATCAACTGCAACTCTTGGACTTGAGTCGTCACAGTTTTAAAATCAATCATTTTGAAGTCTAAGAATTTGCCAACGATAAATTTTTTCAGTCCGACATTTTTTATTTTGCACTTTTTTTTAGAGATTCTCATAACTCCTTTGCAGTTGACATTGGACTATACACGTTATATAACATGTTGTCCAAGCCATTGAGGATATAATTACGACATAAGAAATCACTATATCCCCAAGCATCATTTTCCGCCCTCTTTCCTTTATCAATCTCGCATTGAGATATGAAGGGTGCATCTTCACGTAAGAACCTCACAAGGTTCAACGTGGTTTGATAAAACATTATCTTTTGTTGTCAACTCTTGAAATCGGTACCTGTAAACTTCTCCGGTTATTGGCCATGCGCTGGTGGAACAAGAGTCATCAATGATGAATCCATTAATATTGCACAACAAAATTGTCTTAAAATTGTTAGATCCAACGATGGTGGAATCTGAACACAAGCAGAATGACGATATAACACCATTTTGCCGAAGTCAATACTAGAATTGACTCTATCTCTTTAAGACGAATTTATCCCGCACACAGTGATCACAAAATATGACAATCACCTCTCAAGATATAGTGAATTTATCTTGCGATAGCAACACTGCAAATCGCAAGACCTCTGAATTGAAAAAAAATCACAAATTCTCCAAATACAAGAATGGAATGCAATGTTTGCTTTGGTTTGAAAATGGAATGAATGAATGAGAATGCGAGGGCTCGTGTTTATACCTAATAAAGTGGTAGAAGAACCTCTTGTATCGATTAGATCTCACTCATCCAATTTAAATTGGATCATCTAGGTAGAATTGTCAATTTAGGTTGGGTTCGTCGGATTGGCCTGCCTTGCTAAACAATTTAAACGGTTTGGGTTGGAATTTTGTCAACCTAAGCCCGTAGCTTGCCGACCCTCCTAGGCTCGCAACCCGCGTGGGTCGTCCCGGCGATGAGCTTGGGTTGACCCGCGAGTTGAGAAATATATGTAAGCCAAGTTTTTATCAATTTATTATATCTTTGTTATGATTTTGAAATAAAAATAGTACTTTTCATATGCGTTTGTGTCGATCTATATTTAAAATACACGTTTCTGAATATATTTGATTGATGAAACCTTTCCAAAGTAAAACGTTGAAGATATTTTTTTTAAAAAATTTTGGTAGGCCCGTGGGTTGGCCCGCCCAACCCACAATTCGCCTTAGATTGGGTTGGAGATTTCCCAACCCACCAAGATGACGGATCGATCCACCCCATTAAATGGCTAGCCCACTATGAGCAAACCCGCCTAGCCACGGATTAACCTGTTTGACAGCTCTAGATCTAGGTTGCATCCCTTCCTAAGAGGCACAATGTCTCTACATTTGGATGCTTTCCATTTGAAATTAATGGTTCATATTGAGTTACTCAAAGAGACACTTATTCCTTTGAAGTTGGATGAATAAAATTTGTCCATTTAATCCGACGATCCAAATTATCTTATGTTATGAATCCATATTATTTCACATTCATAATAATTGATTCAAAATCAATTTTCCAATTCTTACTGTTTACTGTTCATCCTAGCTCAGTTCGATTACACCTGGCTACTATAATTCGCTATGAATAATTCTCACAAATTAAGCCGTAACTGCCAAAACATTCTCATTAACCGGCTATATTCATATTAATATAAGCCATGCACTCCAGCATGGACACCACAATTTAATAGAAGATTGCCTGAACCGTGCGTGTACACCTCAAAAGATTCCTCTCCTTTTAGGTATTGGTATTAGAGTGGGAAGGAAGAACATAGACATCATCTTCCAACTCCTGCAGATCAAACATGGTGGAATAAATTAAAGCAAGAGGCACAAGGATCAGATAAGGGAGTCAAAAGAGGGGGATGGGGATGAGAAGGTGACAGCTGAAACAAGAGAGACTGTGAATCTTGTGCTCTGCTGCAAGGTGTGGTCTTATCTCCATGCATGCACACACCTTTTGCCCTCGACAATTTCAACTTTTAAAAGGAGAATAAGAGGGGGGCCCTAGCTTGAATATGCAAAATCTAATCTATGGCTGGCTTGGCCTTTGGATATGCTAAATCTGTTGCTCCATCGTGTGTGGCTGATCGGTAGCTCAGTATCTTTATGTGCCATGAGATAATACCGGAGACGAAACGTATGGCTTTGAGCCAGCTCCATGTCCATTCAGTAGTCACATATGGTGGTGGTGGCCTAATGAATATAAATGATATATATCCAAACCTAGCTAGCTAGCTGTCTTAATTTCTTCTTAATTAAGATAGGTAGCTGATCCTGTCGCGAAGCGAGGTGGATACCCAAGAACACATGGTCTCCCAAGGATCACGAACTGCTGATGCTGGCTCCGATACTAGCTCCGATCTGCAAGGCAAAGACCGTTAGAACCCGCCGGAAAAAATCCCCGGCAAGGTACTCTGACGGTCAAGTCAGTCCTCGGTGGTGGAAGAGCAGCAAAAGCAATAGAACAGTAGCGACAAATACTATTGTGCATACTTGGGGATGCGGAGTGGAGAGACTTATATAACGGGGGAAGCTGAAAGCTTCTGCCCCATCTGCCACATGTTTGTCATATACGAGGACAGGGTAAGACATGGTCAGGGTGGCAGGGTATTGTGTCGCATACCGGAATAAAGAAAGGGATATTGTCAACTTAAGGGCGAGCGCCGTCAAACGTCTCTTAGCCTGACGGCGCTCGACCTGACACAGGCATATGTGCCCGTAGTACGGGAGGGCTAAGGTATGACAGGGAGATCATGACATCAGCGGGATACTTACGATTCGGCCGGAATAGTACCAGACCTGCGTCGACCCTGTACTTCTTCTGCTAGTCTTATGTCAGGGAGTGATTGTTCTGATAAGTCACGACAAGAACTTAAAGCAACTCGTCTGCCCGGGCCAAGGAGGGCTTCCCGAGTGAAGGTATGCTTCCTGAGTCGTGGGGAGCATAGTTCGGGATGTGCGTCCAAACTCAGCTGACTGTTTGGTCAACGACCGAGTACTCTTCTAGCTCGGGGTGCTCCTAACTTGGGGATCGCATGATCTGGTGATACTCTGAGTGAAGACTTCTCTGGCCCGGGAGAATCGCCTGAGCGTGGGCCGCCACGCGTCTGGCTTGGGGCCGAGCCGATAAGTGTGCGGAAGCCGATCTGGTCATAACTTCAGGATGCTTTGAGTTGAAACTCCCATGACACGGAAGTGTTAAGACTTAGTGATGCCGTGAGTCGGAACTTCTGCGACTCGGGACTCTCCTGATTCGGAACTCCTCTATCTAGGACTTCCTGGACTCGGGGGCCTTCGGGACTTCTGGCTTTCGGGGCTTCTGGCCCTCTTTGCCTGGGCCAGGGCCAGGGTCAATGTTTCCTCGTGTCTAGGGCAATGGGCCGCTCCGCCTGTATGGGCCCTATGTTTGACGGGCTCCTGGGACCCACAAACCTATCTCCTCTTGACAGGTCGCTAGGTTGCCGAGCCAGACTACATACAAGCTTACTGAATACCAGGGTTTAGAATTTGAAACATATATAACATGGTTATAACGTGTGTTCCCTCTTCACTGAAATGAAATTGTAATAGTTCATTTAAACTAGAGCCAAGAGAAGAGCTGCATGCTCAACATAAGTTAGGCTGTCGATTTGACTCCTTAATAGTCCCAACATCCAAATAACTCTGGTTCCTTTTCTTTGTTTTAATCTTTTGTTCCAGAGCATGCAGTCTTTTATTTTAGAATTTTCTCTTTAATTATATGCTTTTGGTTTAAAGTTTCAGGTTTGGGCTGGGTATAGGTAATTGAGCTTGGGACCTGTGCCATAGCTGGGCTGGTTTTATATGTTAAGACTATGCAAAACCATGCCAGTGCAATACATTTGTAATTCAGTCTTATGAATCTCATGGAAAAAAATTAACAAAAATTAACACAATAATATATCATCAATTCTGTAGCTTACTGGAAAGAGAGAGATGTTCTCTTGCATTTCAGCACTTTACAAATGGAATACCAACTATGTCACTATGCAAGAGCATTGAAATATCAAACCAAAGCTTGGCATATGCTTTGAATAAACAGTTTGACACTTCACTCAGGGTCAGTGCTGTAGGAGATAACATTCATGCACAATTGTCAAAGAACACAAGCCAGAAACTGATGTGTATAATAAAGCAACAAACAACCAAGCATAGGAAAAAAACACCAACTGCTACAATCCCTTTTTCGGGTTGGAATGGAGCTCAGAAAAGCCTGGTTGTTTGCTAACTGCTACAACCTTAAATTATTGCACTAGCATTGGCATTTAGTTTGTGATGAGAGAGACCTAGTGACAAAAGTTTGCTAGAATTAATCATGGAGTTGGTAGGGCATAGTTTTTTCCAATCTTATGTTCTTGCAAGCACTCTACTAAAGGAATCGATGGGTGTTGTTTGATTATACTGAACTCTCACTTTCCAGTGCAACATCAATGGGTTTTCTGCCGTAAAAAATGGAAAAAGAAAAAGGAAAGAACGTGAGAATTGATTTGTAAATTGACAAGCTGAAACCTTAGTGACAGGTACCGGCCAACAAAACATAACAAAATGCATGAAACAAACTTAGATTTAGTTAATAGTTGGGCTTAAGGAATCTAAACCAATGTCTGATACTATTCATCCATGTGTTTTCTCTTTGCTTTACATTCGCTCTTATTGATGCTGCACCCTCTCTGTCTCTCTGGTACCATCTCAGAATTGCTAAATTGAGTGATTGAGATGGAAATAATGGAAGATATTGTTGAGCATGTCTACGACAAATTGACAGCAATTGAAAGATGTGTTTCAACATTGGCTGTCTTATGAATACCAGATATATACTAGGTTTCCATTCTCAAAATCCAAGAGCTTAGAGTTGATATATGAGAACACTCAATCTGACTGACTAAAACATCTGGTACGTCAGTGATTTTATTTCACTTAAGAATATTGAAACGAGTCCAAGTTAAACTGACAGAACACTGAAGGATAGGCATGCTTGCATATCAGATCGACTGAAAACTCGAAAGTATCAACATGTCATTTGGAAAATTCAGCTGAGGTAGTAATAGTCAGAATTTAGCAACTTCGGCAAGGAATGCAGCAAGGAGCTTGATGCCCTGAACTATAATGCACCACATCAATTTGGCTCCACACCTTTAAAACACAGTATAGGTCTTAATACACTTTCCCTTTCAGTAGGTGCAATATCACTTTCCCTGAAAACGAAACATTATATTATAATTGAAAACAGAACTATCATTTTCTTTAATATTTTTTATAATATATTTATTACAGCTTTACAGTGATTCAACTATCCAATTTTGCCCCTAATTATGAATAGCTTGTAAGGTATAAAAAAGACGACCTATTTGGTACACATTAATTTGAAGTCGAAGATACCCACAAGGAACATAGAAATACATTATGTGAAATGAAACTTCAGCATGAGTCTTCTTGATCCAATGAGAATAAGGATGGAATGACACACATCAAAAGCATACAAGCATCTCATAATAGTGATAAAAGGGGCTCATCAGGAATTGCTTTTGCACTTTAAAGTTGAGTGCTTCACTGTAAATTACTCTTCTTCTTCGCTTCCTATGCAACTAAAGAATAAATGGTTCAACCTTTATGCTTTGCTTGTTATCTACCTCTGCTGAGGTCTGCCATCAGGTGAAGTCAAGTAAAAAACTTTGCCTTCTTGTCTCATTGCCTACTGATTACTTGTCTTATGGTACTGAAAAAAGCTTACACCTTTCATACTGTAAACAGAAGATCAACAAACACTAGTGTGTAAATTTTATGCCTCTTTGCCAAAGTAAAAGTGAAGAATCAAGATTCAAACCACATCCAAGTTGCTAAAGGCTGCAAGGAGATCAGTCACCATGTTTCCATGCACCTATTTCTTAGCAACTATTACTGCATTAAAGGATATGTGAACTACTGCATGCCATGCATCATGACTGAAACCTAATGCTAGATACAGACTGTTCACAACCATACTCCTTTTCCAGACCTGCCTTTTACCTATATGAGAAGGAGAAAAAGCTTGAGATGATTGCTTCTGGAATGCTCATGAAGTAATGGCATGAACGACAACACAGATTGTGGTGCAGCTTCCTTTTCACAGTTATTTATCATCAAATTGAGTTGTTCATTGCCAAATTGGCAGCTCACAAGACTTGTGAAAGACCGATCCACATCATTGATTCACTGGACAATAATGCACCTTGAAATTTGGCATCACTTGCAAATTTATGCTCCCTGGGCATTGATTCCAGAAGGTGAGGGAGAGAGTGCAGTAATGGCAGTCAACAGTCTCTGGTGCCACAGGTCCATCCAACCTGGGCAAAATCAAAGGCCATCATTATTAGGTGCAAATTATGTCCAGACTTTGATTTCCAACTTCCCTTTCTATTACAGAGAAAAAAGAACTTCCTGTCAATTTGATAAATTACATGGCATCGACTTAGGATGAAGGGTTTTTGTTTTTTCCAATGCAAACAATTGTGCACTGTCAACCTATTCATGTATGTTTCACCTAAGTTCAAATGACTAATGGTATTATAGTAACAATCACTTCACAAATGCATTTTTTTTAAAGAAAAATATTATGCTCAGATAAAAATCTCAAGGAATAACGTAGCACTTAATATGCAGCGATTTTCGATGGGTTCACCGTGCCTCCTAGGGTATAGTTTGATTCAGGACGACGGCCGGAGGCCGCCGATGGTGTCCGGGCGACAATCGGATGTAAAATGTCACGTCATTCTTTGAAGTTTTCTTTAAGATTTTTCTCTAAGCGTATCATTGCTCTTTTTTTAATAGATGTCAAAGTGAGGAAATTTACATTGTGCTGCTTCAAAGATTACTACACTTGCCAAATCATATGCATAAACTTCAGCAAACACTGATGGATTGAAAAATATTACTGGAGCATAGTTTGTCAAGTCTCACATCACTATTCTTCATTATTCATTTATGTAAAACCAACATGATTTTTTTTATTAGAGCTCAACACAGTCATCATTCATGATAATTCTCAAGGGATTCTTCACAAAGGACAATATCTACAGCATCTAAGTAATTCCTTACATATTGAAGTTAATTATTCTTTGTTGGATATTTTTCTATTCCAATCTAAGTGCGCACTATCGTCATTCATAGCTCATATGAAAACCAAGGCCACTGGCAACTCATGGATCTATGTAACATTGCATAAATAAAAGGACAAGTGCCTTACTTTTTGTCACTACACCAGTTGGATTAAAGCAACACGACACATGCAATGGCAGCAAGTCAGTGGTTTCCATTAATTCGGCAAAGAAATCTAAAACAAACCACCATCTTGATCCTCCTATATCCTCAATGGCACACAAGAGATTCGAGGATTATGTTTCACTCGTTTACAACGACATTAAGAAGGATTTCAACTCACAAAAATGAAGTCTGTACAGTGAAATTGATGCCATATAGAACAAGTGGAAGAATGGAATTCCTGTTGAGTGAGACAGAGAATTCATTTACTGAAAAATCTGGATACGGCGGGATTGAATTCCGGCGAGGGAGCTCGCATTTGCAGCTCTGTTCTTCTGCTCAGTCGAGAGCAACAGATTGAGGTAATGGTGGGCATGAGAGCACATGGTAGATTAGTAGGCCCAGAAGAATGGCTCTTCCATTAGGAACTCAACAGCTTCCTCCGCCGCCGCCACCGGCAGCCATGACGAGGAGGAAGCCACGTAGCATAGACCTTCCTTCTCGCCCCCATCCAGAAACAGGTCGGGGAGATCGAACAGCGCGTCGTCCGCGTCACCGCTAGTGGACGGGGTCGACGACGCGGCGTCCGGCGCCAGAGCGGCGGCGAGACCAGCGGCGGCCTGGATGTCCTTGGGCGCCGCGGAGGCCGGTCGGGGGAACTCGGAGACCAAATGCGGGAAGTTGAGGTAGGCGGCGGGGCCCTTCACGGCCAGCGCGGCCACGTCGTGCGCCCGCGCCGCCATCTCCGCCGTCGGGAAGGTCCCCAGCCAGATCCGCGACTTCTTCCGCGGCTCCCGGATCTCCGACACCCACTTCCCCCAACTCCTCATCCGGACGCCGCGGTACACAGGGTGCTTCCCGTCGTTGCTCCTCTTCTTCCCACCTCCGCCGCCGCCGCCGCCGTCGCTGGCATCAGAACTAGCACCCTTGCGAGCCTCCTTCCTGACGTCGATAGGGCTGGAACAGGAGGAAGAAGAGGAGGAGCAGGAGTTGGGTTCGAAGTCTTCCATTACCGTTCCGGTGGTGGTAAGGAGCAGATTTGGGTCGTCTTCCTGGCACTAAAACGGTCGCATAAATAGTAACGTGGAAGGGCATCCTGATTTCTGAAAAAATAAATATAATAAAGTATTTTTTTAAAAAAAATTAAATTATAAAAAAAAAGGAGAGAAGAAGACGAAGGAATCAGGATGACGTAGTATGGCAAGTGGCAACTTAAGAAATATTCAATTGAATTATTTAAAAATTTTAATTTGGTTGAACTTTCGTTGTATAATAGTTGTTTTGGATTGACATTTGATTTCTGGTTTAACTCATCGATGCCTAATTCTATTTTCAAAGAATTATTGAAATGAAAGTTTAAACTCAAAAAAACAAAAACCTAACCAGCAATAACTAAATTAAGTATAAGTAGAGACAGAGTGCTTTTTTAGTTTTCTTGATATTTAAAAATTAAGTTTCAATTTTGATAAATTAATAGATTTTTTTTAATTTTGATAAATTAATAGGTGAATTGTTTTAATGAATTATTAATATTAACTGTATACGATGTCAATCAAAAAATTAACTAAATTTACTTTTAAAAAAATTTGAAAATATTCAAAAATTATTATAATTTAAAATTTTCAAAAATCACGCCTATAAAAAATAAATAAATCAGTTATCTTAACGATTTTCTCATAGTCCGATATGGAAAGGTAGATTCAAATACATGAATGAGAAGTACATGATAAGGAAGTCGGATGCTCTTCCTACAAAGGATCCTTATCCCTTTGTCTCACTCATCAACGATGGCCGATGAGTCATCCGATTATCGATCAGACACTACTGGCAGCCTCCAGCCACCATCCCAAATAAAATTATACCCTGGGAGTACGGTGAACCTGTCAGGTATCAATAAAATTATATCCTGTGAGTACGATGAACCCGTCGGGTATCATTGCAATTGCGATATCGTCGTATTTATCATCGAATCTGACAAGATTTTAATACGATGATTCCAACTAATTCACCGTTATCCTAGGATATTGTTTGACTCAGAATAACGATAAAAAATTATCAATAATATTTTATCGTCGATCAAACGACTTGTTGATCATCGTCGACGAATATAAGATAGACGGGACAGGAATAGAGATCCCGTCTACATGATAAGGTGAATGATAAGTCATGTATTTACGTAACATTAGATGGAAATGTCATACGGGTAGGAACCCACACCTATAAATATCAAGGCCGATGGAGCCCACCAATAAACACGATATTATATTAGCTAAATAAATAACCATTAAGAGTATGGAACCCACTCATATTAAACATTAGAGTATATTGAGTCACACTTTATAAAAATTGATTGAATTGCGGAGAGGGCCTCCATCCAAGATTTGATTCGGTCAACGGTCAATCAAATCTTAGTTATATAGATTTGTCTAATCAACGCTTTTACTATTTTTAGCATCAATTCTTTAATTTGGGCCTTCTATTATTTTGTATTCTGCAGAAGAAAGGCCGAGGCCCATTATGTAAGTTAAACCCATTATTAAAACATTCGATTCACGTTCTAGCAAACAGTTCACCTACTTTTATTTTAATATTATTTATCATCAAACTTATCAAAGAAAAAAAATAGCGGGTTCAACTTTTTCTCCATGTCCCTGTTTTTTCTCTCCCCATGGCCATCAATTTCTCCAAGCTTTAACAGTTTTCCACGCTATTATCCTGTATTTAATACGACAAGTTGACCTTAGACAACAAAATAAATAAAAATAATAGCAAATACAAATAAATGTCAAAGTCGTTTTTATAATAATTAAATTTGAATAGATTTATTAATAATTAATTTTGAAACGCGGTGCTCAGAAGTTGGCCGGCATTTTCTCTAACCACACATTGTGCGGACTTTTTAAATAATTAGAAAAAATTTCTTTTCTATTTTAGTTATTTTTAAAATAATGATTCATCCTCCTTCTTTAAAAATATAATCAAAATACATATTATTATTTTTATTTTATATTACAAAAGCATTTGGGATGGCAAAAGCATCAATCCTGTCAAAGTCAATATAAAAAAATAAATTAAGAGACTATTAATCGGATATTATAATTAGTATATGAAAAAATGGACATTTTAATTTTATAAAATTTAAAATATATATTTTAAGATAATAATATTCAGAACTTTCCCTCCATCCTATGGAGACTTACAAAAGCCATTTGAGAACAATAGATCTACGAGAGAATTAATAAATAGTTTAAGAAAATATAAAAATAATAAAATTATAGTGGGATTTTATAATTTTATTATTAAATGGCCAATCACAGAGCACTGTTGACTGAGTCTTCTTCTGCTGCTGCTATTTGAGCCTTTGGTCTCGTTCTCGTTCTCGTGGATTTCTTCACCACTGGTTTTGATGCTTAATCCATCTTACTTCTTCGTCTAAGAAGAAGGATGAAATACAGCCGCTTTAGATTGGGGCTGCGCCTCCACCGATCATGGCGGTGCGTCTTCTGCCGCCGCACTAAACGTAAACGCTACCTCCGCCTTGACCGCGACGCCGGCTCCAAGAGCTCCTCGACGATGACGGCGAAGCTCTGCGACTGGGGCCGCCTCCTCATAAGCCGACTGCCCTCCTTTAGAATCCATAGGCCCTATCAAAAGATACAGCAGGGAAAGTCGGAAGCACAGGGAGGGCCTCCGCCGAAAGGGTATCTGTCGGTGTACGTCGGGGGCGCGAAGGAGGACGGAGCACCGAGGAGGTACACGGTGCCGGTGATGTACTTCAACCACCCTCTGTTCGCGGAGCTGTTGCAGGAGGCGGAGAAGGAGTTCGGTTTCCACCACCCCGGCGGCATCACCATACCCTGCCCCGCCGCCAAGTTCGAGCACGTCAGCACCAGGATCGCCGCCGGAGGTGAGAGTCTCCGCCGTGGGAGCGCCGCATGTGTTCGGTCATGACGGAGGCCACCAGCTCCCCTGCTGCTTCGTTATACTCCTACTGTTTTGCTAGTAAATTCTGATTTTTGGCCGACTCTCTCCGTAAGCTTCGGTCGATCGTCCATGCATGTTGATCAAAGCTTCTAAACCAACACGTTAAGAATTCAATTCCTTGAATTCAATTCTATCCAGAAAATTAAATTTTTTGATTTAGAAGTAATTAAGTGAAGAAATTGAATTATCATGAGAATTAAAATTCAACAAAATTAAAGAATTGAAATCAGACCCCAAATGGACGTGATTTGATATGGGAATTGAATTACAATAAATAAAAATATTAAAATAACCTTACATAAATATAATATTTGATTCTTAACCTATCAATGAAAGGTAAAATAGTAAAAACAATCAAATTCATTCATTTTTAGACTTATTCCAAACAAAGGAATTGAATTGTTACTGGCTTATTCCAAACATAAGAATTGAATTCAATTCTCCTGGAATTCAATTCCCCTAGAATTCAATTTTTGATGGAATTCAATTTAATTTCATTACTTAAAAATTTTCCAAACGGGATGTAAAAAATACAAAATAGAGTCTACGTGGCAAATTCTTAACTTAGTCAATAGACTTTACGGGACAGGACAGTTATTGAGTCAACTCAACCCGCAGATGAAGTGAGTCAACTCGACCATGGAGTGAGTCAACTCGACCAACCAACGAGAAGTTTTCCTGACAAAGGCCAACACCTTTATATTTGATAAGAGGTAATCAACCTTGTAATGTAATCAGGATTATATTACAAGATTAATTACTTTATTTGATATAATTTTAAAACTGTAATGTAATATAATCTGCATTACAAAAACTAATTAACGTGTTATAATATGGATTACAAGGTCAACAACATATAATCTGGATTATATTACAAACTCAGTTATATTACAAACTAAATTACATTACTCCTAACCAAACGTAGGCTAAAATTCAATTACCCGGCTCAACCATTTTCATCTCAGCCACTCAACTCGAATACCTTCAGCTCAACCACTTGGTTAAGACACCTTAATCTTAGACACCTAGCTTGGTCGCCTTCAGCTTGACTATTAGGCTGGGTCATGTCGTTTCCTTCAGCTCAATTAGCTCTGTCGATCCAACCGCGCCCTTAGTCATCTTGTCTCTGTGGATCCGATGTCTTCCCACTTACATACCAAAGCCCTCTTTTATCTCAACTTTCCCAGTTGGACAATAGTCAATACGTGGGATAACAAAGCACGTTGAACAGCATGGTCGACGTAGCCACACAAAAAACCGATTTTGTAAGCAGTTATAAAAGGCCTATAGCAACATTTACATCCACTGTTAAACCTATTGCACTGATTTTCCAATCGGTGTAGATGTTGGCATTACAAGAAATCATTAAAATAGTAACAAAATTAAATAACAGTTCGTGACTAAATTGTAATATTAGCCATGAAATAACATATCGTCGCAAATAATCATATTACTTTTTTTAAAAAAAAAATAAAATTATTATTGATGGATTTTAATAATTCGTCGCTAATAGTTTATTATGGCATCATAAAAACACAGGCTGCCAAAATGTAAAAACCAATTAACGACGAATTTGGATAATTCATCGCTAAAATACGTAAAAACACCTAACAGTTTATTAGGGCATCATCCTAATACCAATTAATGACGAATTAGGGTAATTCATCGCTAAAATACGTAAAAACCCCTAAGCCCATCGATTCTGTTTCTCTGACCCTAATTATTTTCCCAGACTCCGCCGATTCTTTTTCTCCTCTGATAAATCTTCCTCTCTTCCAATGATTCCTTCTCCTGCTCCAGTGATTGCTCTTTCTAGAGAGAATATGCCTCCGGGGCTATGGTACAACGGTAAGGTCACTAGTTGTTAACCCATGCATCCGCGGTTCGATCTCCAGCTACGGCGCATTTTGCAGGAATTTTTCCTCCAAATGAGGCGCGAACCCTGGGCCGCTGGGCTTCTAGACGGCCACCGCGAGCGCTTCCCGATTTACCCTGGTGACCGGTGGGAAACTTCCGTGGAGCCGGGCCGGTCATCCCAGGTTCAATTTGTCTGCTGCCTGGTTCATCATTTTTTTTTCTTTCTAGAGAGAATATGATCTCATGGGGATCCGGAGTGGTTAGTGCATGGTGGTATTGCTTAAGAGGTCCTGGGTTCGAGTCGCGCGAGAAGCACTGGATTAAAACTCTGGGCGTTTGGTGTATCAATTATTGGCCCAACTATGCATTAATTACTCCGGGGACCGTGATTTACCTTTCTCGTGATGGCCTTGGGACGGGTGCGACGGGGGCACTGGGGGGAACGATTTATTTTTTTTTTCTTTCTAAAGAGAATATTATTCCTATTATAGTTTATCTTTCTCCTGCTCCGACCCTATGCCAGTGGGCCTTCCTATTTTGATATATTGCTCCTCCAAATCTTTTCTCCCCAACTATGGTAGGAGCTCTTCATCTAATACTTTCAGTATTTTTAATCATAATTTTAGGATTATCTTGATACTTAGATGATAATTTTAAGGATATTTTAATATTTAGATGATGATTTTATAGTTTTTTAATGCTTAGATGATAATTTTTGGATTATTTTGATCATTAGATGATAATTTTAGGGTTATTCTTCATCTAGTATTTTTTAATTTTTTTAATCATTATTTTAGTATTATTTTGATACTTAGATGATAATTTTAAGGATATTTTGATATTTAAATAATAATTTTAGGATTATTTTGATACTTAGTTGATAAATTTTGGATTATTTTGATCCTTACATGATAATTTAAGATTATTTTGAAGCTTAAATGATAATTTTGATTATATTATTTTGATGAGATTAATAAATTTAAGTTATTTAATTTAAGTTGCTTAATTAATATAATTGAAAGTTATTATCGAACTTATTTATAAGAGTTATTTATTAAATAATATAATTTTTATATGTTTAACTAGGTTTTATAAATATGAATAAAAGTTGGATAATGATTGAGAATCAGATTAGCCCTAAATTTATAAATGGGGGTTAATTAAATCAGTTTTTAAAATGGTAGATAATTATATGATAAGTTTGAATTTATTTAAAATTTGTTATCCATGTCAAAGGTATGATAAATTATATAACGACTCTAACTTTCATGGAGAAGTCACTACATCATCTATTAATATTAATATTATCAATAAAGAGGAATATGATTGTGATTTTGAAGAATATGATTTTCGAGAAATGTTTACTAATTTAAGAAATATAGAAAATATTAATACTAATAGTACTCAATTAGATGATATTAATGAAAACATGAATACAAATGATATTAGAGGAAGTTATGTCTCAATATTTGAAGAAGAATAAAAAGAGTTGTATCACACTTGTACTAATTTTGATATATATATCTAAGAATCATTGTATTTTATTTTGGGATGAACACGAGAATAAGAATATATGTAAGTGTGAGAAGCTAGATACAAGTATGATGAGATGAATAAGAAAAAGAATGCTAAAAAAATTCTTCGATATTTTTTTTAAAGTCCAAACTTAAGCAGTTGTTTATTACGAAGTATACAATAAAATATATGAGATGTCATAAAGAAAAGCATGTTGAAATAGATAGTGTGTGTTTATTACGAAACATACAATAAAATATACGAGACGTCATAAAGAAAAGCATGTTGAAATAGATAGTGTGTTAAGACACCGGCAGATAGTGAATCATGAAAAGAATTTGACATATCACAAGAAATATTCACAGACGGTCCACAAAATATTCGCTTATAGTTGGCTATTGATAGTTTTAATCCATTTGGAAACATGTCAAATGCTTAAAGTATGTGGCTTGCTATACTTATGAATTCTAATTTGTCACCATGGAAAATGATGAAACAATCATACTTGATTATGACTCTTTTAATTCCTATGCCTAAATCACTTGGGAAAGAGATACTTACGTGATCAACGAATATAAGGAGCTATGGGATGATGGGGTGGAAGCATACAGGGGCGGAGCTAGAATATTAATTCAGTGTAGGCAATTAACAATATAATATAATTTATAAAAAAGATATAAAATTTTATAATTATAAAACATCACAAAATAATTACTTTACAATTGTTCTTTTTGAGTCTTCATATTTTGAAACCTTTATACAATAGATTCATTATCAACTGATATAAATATATCTTTTTCTACGTAAACAATGAGACTATCATTCATCCAATCATCACTCATTCGATTACGTAACCTGTCTTTCACATTCTCATGACAAAAAATACTCTCTCTACAGTCACTGTCACAACCGGTAGAATTAATGCAAATGTCAAAAGCTTATAAACCAACGGGCACACCAAATTTTTCTTTGGCATAACTAACTTCTCTGAAAGATCATCAAGGCTTTTCAATTCTTGAAATATTTTGTTAGAATGCATATCACATATATAAGTATCAAGTTGATCATCAAGTACGAGGAGATCAAACCTCGAGAAATCGTGTGGATAAAACTCAGCTAGTTGAAGAATGGGAGGGAGGTCGATGAGAGGGATTCTACGTGCGACGTTGAAGAATGAAGCCATGGATAACAATTGGCATGGGAGGATGGCGTTGAAGAATGAAGCCATGGATTTCTACGCGGTCGATGAGAGGGTTCTCCATAACCTTCATTTTTACCCACTTGTCGTGTTTCAATTTTCAACATTTTTTTTCTTTTTTTTTAAACTTATTACCGCGACCTTTTCAATATTTTCTTTTTACTTTCTTATTATTTTTTTTAGTATTAAAATTTTATTATGGAGCCCAATTTTTTTATTTAGTATTAAAATTTTGTGGGGCCCAGTGTGGGCAGCTGTCCACACTGGGCCTTAATAGGCTCCGCCCATGGAAGCATATAATGCATCAACTGAATAAGTATTTCAATTATAAGCTATTGTAATATGGACCATTCATTGTTGGACCTTGGGTGGCTAGAGAGGGGGGGTGTGAATAGCCAGACACAAAAACCTTTGGTTTCCTTTTCTTTCTGCACTTAAGGTTAGCAGCGGAAACAATACAGAAAGAAAACAGAACAGAAATACAGAAAGAGAGAACAACAAACTAGACGCTAACAAAGAGATTTACAAGCTTCAGGGATAACTTGCCCCTACTCCTTGGCGTACCTGTGAGGTGGGTGATCCCTTGATCGTTGGCAGATCAAGCCCCGGAACTCCAGATAAGAATCTTCTCCTTCTCGGTGGAGTAACTTCTCCACAACCGTCTCAGTAGAATATCAGTTAAGCGCATGAGACAACGAGAAAGATAGCACACACAGATGTAGCAAAAACTCTCAAGTAAGAAGACTATACAGAGAGCACAACAACACAACAAAACCCTTTGCTTCGTTTTCTGTCTATTCCTTCATTGTTGTCTCCTCTGCATTGCCAGCTCCCTCTTAAGCCTCCCTTCTGCTCATCACCAGGTGCGTCAGCACCCACTGAACCACAACTTCATCACCACTAACTCATTGACCTCCACTGAGTGCTCAGTCCACTGAAGACCTCTTCAGCTGAGCCTCAGATCAGTCGCCAGCCGCGCCAAAAGTCGTTGAATCCTACAAACAGAAAACAAACAAATCTGCTGTAGCGAAAGTCGTCATTGACCCTCCTTCTTGGTTTGTATCGTTTCTGTATCGTCTGCACACTCAACGGATGGATTAGTGAAATAAATCAAAACGTATCAGAAGGAAATCAGCAGAAATCAGAAGGGATTAGGAAGTCTGATAATGATTCAAATTAAAGTCCTGAGGCGCTGATCGGTTACCTTGACCGATCAGGCACCCACCTGACCGATCAGACTCCATTCTGATCGATCCAATAATGGTCTGATCGGTCACACTAACCGATCAGAGATCGGGGATCGGTCGCCAGACCGATCCTAAACCCACCACTGAACTCTCAGGGCTAGAACCCAGCCACGACATGATCGGTTTACTGACCGATCAGGCCACAGCTTGATCTTTCAAACCAACCCACTTGATCGGTCACTTGACTGATCAGGTTAGGGCCTGATCGGTCATAGTGACCGATCATGTCACTTCCTGACCTATCAGGAGCCATCCTGATCGGTCCTGGAAGGCCCTGATCGGTCGTTCTGACCGATCAGTGTTTTCTACAAAACCTTTCTGTTCTGTTTCTGATCATTCACTAGAACGATCAGAAACCACACAGAATGTTTCTGATCTATTTTTGATCGTTCACCAGACCGATCAGACACCCTGGATCGGTCACTGATCAGTACCATTTTATTGATCATTTGAGTTGCTTAAATCCATGTTTGACCTATGTTTTTATTGCTTAATTGTGAAATTGCCTTAGGTTTCAGGATTTCCTTTTATTTTGGACTTAATTGCAAATTTACATATTTTTGGATTATTTGGCCACTAATTTTCTGATATATTTTTGTAGACATGAAAGGATCCTGGACCTAGAGCATATTGGGTCAAACTTGAGTCGGAAGTGAACCGGATCGAATTATCAAGCTTACGATTAATCCGAGCCGTCCGATTCAAGAGCGGCTAGATCTGAGCCATCCGGGATGATCTGAAGCAATCCGAGCTAGGGTTAGGGTTGATCAAGCACTATGATCAAGATCTGAAGGTTTCATTCCAATCAGAGATCATCCAACCGTTGGATCAAGCTCGGAGGGCTCTAGATCATCCATTCACAGATTAAGTTGATCTGGACCATCCGTTGCACATCTGGAGGATCCGAGCTACCACGAGGCAGATCCTGACCGCTGATCAACATCCTCAAAGTTTGGCTCAAATCAGAGCAAGATCAGCCGTTGGATTTCCTCAAATTGATCTGAGTCGTCCAATGCCAAATACTTAAGGAAATTTCCTGCGCAGCTTGTTCTTTGTCGCGTCCTCGCCGCAGCATCGTTTTTCTTCGTTTTCTCCGGCAAATTCTTCATCCAAAGGCGTGACCACCTCAATTCAAGCTCATCCTTGAGTGACAGCAAGGATTCGGATGGAGGCTTAGCTTAATTTTGTTTATTAGCAGTAGATTTCATTTCTGCCATTCGGTTTCGTTTCTGTCTTTGTATCAGGATACTAGATTTCGTTTTCTAATCGTTTTGCTTAAATTAGGTTTGATTTCTTCAAGCTTAATAGCTAGTAAATGTGTTTTGTGGATAATTGTTTCTTATTTCAGTGTATTCCTTGTTTCAAGTTTGCGTATCAGTTTGCGTACCAACCTTTGCTGCAGATTTCAGTTCAGTTCTGAGTTTTTTCAGTTTAATTTCAATTCGATTCTTGTTTAGCTTATTCCCTGCAATTGAAGACAACCTTTAGTGTGTTAATTCATTAGATTCGAATTTGTTTCTCATTCAGTTTCATCTCTGAATTTTTAGCCCTGTTATAGATTGCGTGCCAACTCAAAATTTCTGCACTTGAGTTTTCAATTGTGCAAATAGATTTATCAGTCCTTTAGTACCTGTCCCTTGTATTAAGTTCACTCTAGCTTCTGGGAATCTTATCTTACTTTGAATTGGTGCATTCAACTGAAGTTTGGACATGTCTGTTGCTGATCAGTTTCGAATTCTGAATTATGTTGGTTGTTGAAATTTCACAGTCCATTTCTGCAAATTCTGCAGTTTGGGTTTGTCCAGCTTCTTCAACGTCTTGTTTGATCAGTATTTTGAAGTTGAATGTCTACATTTATCCCTGCGTATCACTGAATTCACAGCTGTACTTTCCCAGCTTAATCGATTCGTTCAATTCTGAATTGGCAGCCTCATCCTTGGCACAAAGCATTGGCTTTGGCACAATTGTTTCCTCTGCGTGCCAACTGTTCTAGGCACTGATTGTTAGCAAGACTAAGCCTATTTTTAATGTATTATTGAGCTTGAAATCATCTCATTCACATTGGGTTGGTTTTGAATTGTATTTTAAATTTTGCAACTAGGTTAAAGGTGCCAGCATTTGGGTTAGTCGAAAATTGTAAAAATCTGTTTTGTCTAACTTGTTTCGCATTAGGACTGTTTTTAATGGAACTTTCCAAGTTGCACACAATCCGTAGTGAACTCTTGCAAGTGGGATCAGTTTAATTCCTAAATTTCGCAACATTGCATTGTTTGATTGAGTGGTCCATTGGTTAAATAATTAAATATCATCACTTGTTTGGCTTATTAGCTAAGTTCCTTTATTTTCATTGCATTTCCATTTTTATTTGAAACTAACTGCAAATCACATTCGAAACCCAAATTCACAAACGACATAAATACAAGCTTGAATCACAGAACTTCAACTAGCTCCGAGAAAAATACGACCTGTGGCCCCTTTACTACGTTTTCATATTCTGATTGCAAAAAGGGTTTCCAGCACACTTATAAATTCTAAATTTGAGACTCACATTCGTGACAGTCTATTTTGGGTTTGTCAGTCACCAAACCGATCCATTATCAAGGAAGTTCGTGCCAACTTCTTGATCGGACTCCAAACCGATCCACAACTGAGGAAGTTCGTGTCAACTCCCTGATCGGACTCCAGACCGATCCAGCTCCGATCATTTCGACCCTGAGTCCAGAGAACAGACTCCCTTGCCTTCTCTGACTCAGTCTGATCCGGAGAACAAGCTCCCGAGCCCTCTCCGACTAGTACACTCAATGCTCAGTCCCTCGGACCAAGACTTCATGCCCAGCTTCACTCACCGGGACTTAGTCCAACCTAGCTTCACTCACTAGGATTTTCTTCACCTAGCTTCCCTCGCTAGGATCTGACTTCACTCACCAGGGTTTCCTTCACCTAGCTTCACTCACTAAGATTTCTGTCACCTAGCTTCACTCACTAGGATCTGGCTTCACTCATCGGGGTTTCCATCACCTAGCTTCACTCACTAGGACCCGACTTCACTCACCGGAGTTTCCATCACCTAGCTTCACTTGCTAGGACCCGACTTCACTCACTGGGGTTTCCTTCACCTAGCTTCACTCGCTAGGACCCGACTTCCCTCACCGGGATTTCCTTCACCTAGCATCACACGATAGGACCCGGCTTCACTCACCGGGATTTCCTTCACCTAGCTTCACTCGCTAGGACCTGGCTTCACTCACCGGGATTTCCTTCACCTAGCTTCACTCGCTAGGATTTTGGTGTCAGTCCCTGACCAGGACTTCATCCAAACTTAACTCAATTCTCACTCAACTAAACTTAAATCGGTGTCAACACCAAAACAACAATCAGGTCAGACTGCATCAACATTCATGACTTTCTAGCATATAGAATAGTATCTAGATGGAACAGTGTTTGTAAAATTGAGATTCTGGATCGTAGGATCCTACGATCCTCCGATCTTGGAGCACAAATCAATCCTGAATCGTGCAGAATCAATTTTCGTAGTAGGATCATACATGATCATATAGGATTAGACAGGATTATAATAGGATCGGAGCAAGATCAATGAAAACTTTGAGAGGTTATAACTTTTGACTCGGATTGAACCACGAGACTTATAATATATCAAATCGAAACTTGTTCAGAGATCTATAGTTAGGTTCAAGGTTGAAACTCAAAAAATATCATTTAAAGCCTTTTTCAGATACCTAGAAGATTTTTAGTCTTTTTTATTATTATTTTTTATCTTTTACAGAGTTAGGGTTAGGATTTTAAGATTATTTAAACACCTGTTTAATTATTTTGAGTTAGTTTTTTATCAATAATATTTTGTCGTATCTTTGGCCCAAAATGATAAGTCTTTGGATGCCTATTGTTTAATAGATTTGTCTTTAAATTAGATTATCTTGTAACAAAGGGAATATTCATGAGGTTGAATATGATTATTATTATTATTATTATTATTATTATTATGTTAATAGAAATTTTATATTCTTTCATTTTAAAGATTTTTGTTAGGATCATACGGATTTACGATCCGACCCTGACCGATCCAATCCTGACCCAAATCATTCTTGCGTAGAATCGTGTTTCAAAAAATTATGAGATGGAGCACAAAAGATTATAAAGCATGTCCAATATGTGCAACTGAAACTAAATATTAAAGATTACATAGTAAAATATGCTACACGTGTCATCCTCGATTCTTGAATGTGCGACACACATGGTGTAGAAATAAGAATTTCAATGGAAAGGTTGAACAAGACGGATCACTATGAAGATTTAGTGGTTATGATATTTTAGCACAATTAATGCATTACTCCATGTGACATTCAGTAAACATCTTATATTAAGTAAAAAGCGACAGTGATATTTAGATAATACAAATTGGGTAAAGGCTTATATATTTTTTGAGTTAAAGTATTAGCCAGATTTAAAGTTGAAACATAATTTATATGTGATGCAATTTGAAAACAAAACATCTATGATGTTTCGGTTGGCACATTAATAAATATAGATGGAAAGTTAAAGGAAAATTTAAAGCAAGGTTAGACTTGCATGATACTAGGATTAGAAGTGAATTGCATTTAAAGAAAGTAGAAGATAAGTTTAATAAACCATATGCAAGTTACACATTGACATTGTAAGAAAAATGTAAATCTTGTTCATTTTTAAAATATGTGAAGTTTCCTAGTGAATATATGCTAATATATTTAGAAATGTGAATGCAAATGATGAAAAGTTATATGGATCAAAATCACATGATTGTTATGTCTTGTTGCAAAGAATACTTTTAGTGGCTAAACAATTTTTTTTTTCCAAAAGACATATATGACATACTAATTGAGTTATGTAATTTTTTTCAAAAAGATAACTATAAGATCTTTACACATAACAAACTTATGGTAAATGGAGGAGAAAATAGTCTTCATATTGTGTGAGATTGAATGAATATTTCCTCCCGCATTTTTTGACATTATGGTTCATTTGATAGTTCAGTTACCTTGTAAAGTCATGTTAGCTAGACCTGTTTCATCATAATGGATATATCTCTTTGATCGATATTTCGGCAGACTAAAAAATATATTCGTAATGAAGTAAGACCTGAAGGATATATTGTACGGGGAGTATATTATAAATGAAACATTGACTTTTAGTTATATATATATGAGTCAAATTGAGATAATATTTAGTAGACCAAACTAAATAAAGATGTTCAAAACAACAAGCAAGAGTGATTGACAACTAACATAAATTGAAATTGACTTTGACGGTATATAAGAAAGTATATTGGTATATTCTCAATAATTACAAAGAAGTTGACTGATATATATAGGAAGTATATTTTTTATATTATGTAATTTTATTATTTATATTTTATTATAAAATTGTAATTTAAATATTTATTTATATAGCAAACATATACAACTTCGGTCACAGCTCATTCTCAAACGATCTTAGACAGAAAAGTACATCTTTCAAATTGCCTAGAGGCAAACACACTTAGAAGGAAAACTGCTAACTTTCCATTAGATATGATTTATTAATACTCTAGGAACCGACAAATGCATGGTCATGCATGCACAATTGATGTTTGCTTAAATGCGTCAATTAGAAATCTGGAAGGTTTTGTTTTGCTGAGTAGTAACTGATGAGGGTGGCTATCCAGGGCAATCAGAGACACAAGCGCACGGAGTCCCTGATAGATATCATTTTGTTGATTATTTTAATTGTTAAAATCTATGTTTGACCCATGTTTTACTTGCTTAATTGTGAAATTGCCCTATGTTTTAGGATATCCTCTTATTTTGGACTTAATTGTAAATTTACACATATTTGGATTAATTGACTACTAATTTTCTGATATATTTTTGTAGGCATGAAAGGATCCTGGACCTAGGGCATACCGGGTCAAACTTGAGTCGGAAGTGAACCAGATCGAATTATCAAGCTTACGATTAATCCGGGCCGTCCGATTCAAAAGCGGCTAGATCTGAGCCATCCGGGACCATCTGAAGCAATCCGAGCTAGGGCTAGGGTTGATCAAGCACCCTGATCAAGATCTGAAGATTTCATTCCAATCAGAGCTAAATCTGTTGGGTTTTTCGGGCCACGAAAACCGCCTTTTCGCGTCGCGGAAACCCCGAGAACCCAAAGCCATGGATCTCGTGCGAAGAAAAATTCCGAAACAAAAATTCACGTATTCATTTCATGCTCAAAACTCGATCTACTCTTAGATCTAAAGAGGGATAAACCATTTTACCTTTGGTGCGTGCCGCGCTTAATCCCGCTCGCTCCTTTTGGATGTCGGATCTCTAGGACGTCAAGTGCCGTCCCTCTAGAAGTATCCACGCGAACAAAGTGGATGGAGGAAACCCTTTAGGTGTGCTAGCACCTTTCAAGGGTTCGGCCAAGAGGAGGAGAAGAAGAAGAGCTCCAACACTTGGAGGAGGAAGAAGAGAAGACACACAATAAGAAAAATAGAACCAAAACTTGGTTTTATTCTCTCATTATGGCCAGCCACATAATGACCATTAATGGTCATTAATGGCCATTAAGTGGCCGGCCATAAACCCCCTTTCAATTTGAATTCAAATTCAAATGGGGGGTTACAACCTTTGGAGATGATGTGGAGCATCATCATTGGTCAAATACCAAGCCAAGTCATCACTTGGTCAAGTCAAGGTGAGGTGGCCTTTTGGTCAAGTCAAACTTGACCATTAATCTTCCTTGATGAGGTGGCATCGACACTTAATGCTCTTGATGATGCGGAGCATCATCAATGGTTGGCTCCATGCCAATTCATCACCATGATGTGGCATTAAGTCAAGTCTAACTTGAGGTGGATTTGGGTCAAGTCAAACTTGCCTTTTATGGACTTTCCATATTTAGTCAAGTCAAACTTGACTCCATTTCTTCTCCCATGTCAAGTCTAACTTGAAGTGGAACCAAGTCAAGTCAAACTTGATTTGGATTTGGGTCAAGTCAAACTTGCCTTTTATGGACTTTCCATATTTAGTCAAGTCAAACTTGACACCATTTCTTCTCCCATGTCAAGTCTAACTTGAAGTGGAACCAAGTCAAGTCAAACTTGATTTGGATTTGGGTCAAGTCAAACTTGCCTTTTATGGACTTTCCATATTTAGCCAAGTCAAACTTGACTTCATTTTTTTCCATCTATTTGTTCTTTGTGTGTGACCCTATAGGTTCTTGTAACGTTGGCAATGCTTCTAACTTCTTAGAAACATAAGCAATGAGCGGTATCTAGCAACACATCATTGCTACCCAAGTTACAAGAATGTTGAGATCCAACATCACCAATGTGACTACTAATTATGACTTTCATAATATGTGACAATGTCCTTCTATCGTCGATATCTAGATTGATCTTCTATGAAGCATAGACCGTGTCATCCTCCAATCAATCTATGTGTCTTGAACTCCAAGTAGACTCACTATAATCAAATAAGCTCAATATCTAATATTGCCTTATTTGGGCATGGCCATGCACTTAGTGATTTCACTCTATCAAGACTATGATATCTCTCCCGTCATATAGGAGGGATAGATCTCATCTACATCACTCACATCCCTCCGCATAATTTGTTACATACCCAGTAATCGCCTTTATAGTCCACCCAGTTACGGGTGACGTTTGACGAAACCAAAGTACATAACTCCTTATGTAGGGAACTATGGTGACTTCAGGTCTAAGGACTAATAGTCATACTAATAGTCACATGAGAAAGTATATGACACTCATATAACGATCTATGATACTTTCTCATGGTGGGTCATTCAGTATACATTCTCCAATGCATACTCATGGGTCAACTTGATATCTCATATCCATGACTTGTGAGATCAAGTCATCGTGTTGACCTACATGCTAGTCTCTATGCATTAACATTGTCCCTAAATGTTAATACTTGACTAGGAATAATTAAGAGTAGTGTTCTCTATATCATCTCACTATCGATTCAACCAATCGATTGATAGAGATATGAACCTACTACCAAGGACGTTATTACACTTAGTTATTTGGCACCAATACAAGTAAGTATAATAACCATAATCAAATGTCTTTATTTATATATATGAAATATGATACAATGAGTCTATACAACAACCATCACGTGATTGGCTCTAGGGCTCTCACTAACAAAATCAACCGTTGGATCAAGCTTGGAGGGCTCTAGATCGTCCATTCAAAGATTAGGTTGATCTGGACCATCCGTTGCACATCTGGAGGATCCGAGCTACCACGAGGCAGATCCTGACCCCAGATCATCATCATCAAAGTTTGGCTCAAATCAGAGCAAGATCAGCCGTTGGATCTCCTCCGATCAATCTGGGTCGTTCATTGATAGCTATTTAATCAAATTTCCACCGCAGCTTCTCCTCTTCGCGTCTCCGCCGTTTCTTCGTCTTCTTCGTTTGTTCATCGAGTTCTTCAGCAATTTCTCCATCAAAGAGCCGCGGCCACTCAATCCTTCATTAGAACTAGTGCTAGGTCAGTGGAGAGAGTGCTCTGTGAAGTTTCCAGATCGGATTGTGCCCAAGATAGAGTTTCGTGAGGTTTCAGTGGCTCTGTCACTTGATTGCATCAATCTTAGTTGTGCACCATCTTCATTGCATCCGAGCTAGCTGGAGGGGTTCCCTGGAAGGCTCGGAGCATTTCCAAACCTTTATCGCAATCCACCACAGCGAGGTTGAAGCAATCGGTTGCTGTTTTCAGTTTGGGCATGGTTTGAATGGATTTGATCGCAGAGACGGATTTTCCACTGATTTGCTGAGCTTGCGGGTTCGAGGCTCACCCTTGCGTGACGAACAAGGAGCATTTGAGCTAAGGGAGGATTGAGGAGTAGATTCTTTGTTGAATTTTCATGTTTTTAGTTGTAATTTCATTTCTGAATGTTGTCTCATTTCTGAATTGTCTGTTTCAGCTTCTGTAGTTAACCTTTCGGGCTTAATTCTGCTTAATTAGTGGTTTTAATCTGTTCTTCCATTAGTTAGCTAGCTTATTCAGTTAACACGTCGCTTAATTTTATTTGCTATGCAGTTTAATGGTTGCGTATCAGATAGTTACAGCTTGCGTATCAGGCTGTTTTGCACATTTATATTCAGTTTCGAATTTTTCAGTTTATTCCCAATTAGATATGTGTTTAGTTCATTCCCTGCAATTGAATATAGCATTTAGTTCGTTGATGTATTAGATCTGCGTTTATTTTTCATTCAGTTTCGTTTTTGTATTTCTGTTCAGCATTTCTTGCGTATCAGATTTTTGTTCTGTGCAGCAGTTTTTCTCTTGCGTTCCAATTTACAGTTTCTCATTACGAATTAGTGATCAACAGCTCTGTGTCAATCTTGCAGCTGTTCAGATCTAGTTTGTCTTAGCTTTAGTTTCTAAACTTAGATTGCACGTCTAGAGTTTCATTTCTGCATTTGGGTTCCTGTAATGCAGTTTTGGTTTTGAATCCTGCAAGTTTGTGTCAATTCTGCTAGTTTCGGGTACAAGTTGCTGAATTTTGTATCAAGTTAGTTTTATGCTCTCTTGTCTCAATTTCCATTGTATCCTGTTGCATTCTCCAAGGGCTTCAAATTCATTTCGGCAGTAGGTCTCAGTTGGTGAGAATCAGCTTGAGTATAAGTGTTATTTCAGCAGGGTTTCAGGTATCATTTCTGAATGCGCGCCAAATAATCATTGGTTCTCCTCAGCTTTTCTGAACTGTGGATTATTGCATAGATTCCAGCTTTCGGTTTGTTTGTTCTGTGTTTAAATTGTGTTGCAAATCTGCATTTGATTTAGAATTCGATCAGTCTTTACATTAGACAATTTCAAGTTTATTGCTTCCTTCACTTATTCATGCAGAGCCTTTCCCAATGGTTTTGTCTCCCAACTTTTCATTTTTAACTGAAACAAAACCCAATTTTAATTCGAAACCCAAATTCACAAACGACACATAAATACAAGTTCGAATCAAACACTACAACTAGCCTCGAGAAAAAATACGACCTGTGGCCCCTATATTACATTTTCAGATTTTGATTGTAAAAAGGGTTTCCAGCATTCATATACATTTAAATTTGAGACCCACATTCGTGACAGTCCATTTAGGCCTATCAAATTTTTGGCGCCGTTGCCGGGGAAGCAACTAGTTGATTTGTTTGATTTTGCTTGTATGCCTTTGGACATATCATAGGGTTCTATTTTATTTTGCTTTATCTTTTGTATACGGGTACTGCCATTTTTCTTGTTTGTTGTGTGACAGGGCTATAAAATCCAAATATTTTCACCAGTGGACTATACAGAGCTGAAAGATGCGCTGGCGGGGTTAAAAAATGTGTGTAAGGTGTTGGAATGTCAACAAAAACATAAAGCTCAGTCATCTACTTACCAGAGGCCGATTCAGCCTACATTTCAGCCACCTCAGCCACAATTTCAGCCTTTCCAGCAATTTCAGCAATCAAATCAAGATTTTCAACAGCCCTACTCGAATTTTCAGCAACCAAATCAGTTTTTTCAGCCACATTTACAGCAATTCCAGCAACTAGAGCAATTTCAGCAGCCACCACAACCATTTCAACCGCAATTCCAACAATTTCAGCCGGATTTTCAGCCAAGTCTACCAAATTTCCAGAATTTTCAGAATGGGCAGCCACAATTCCAGAATTTTCAGCCCCACTTTCAGCGATTTCAGCTCAATTTTCAGCAACCTTGTCAACAAGATCAATCACCTTTTCAAGGAATTCAACAAGGGTACCAAGTTAATTCAAATTTCCAGCAATCATCTCAATTTCCACAACAATTTTACCCTTGCAACCAGAATTTCCAGCCCACTCGACTTCAGTGTTCACCATAACAATTTCAACCTCAGATCCAAGAATTTCAGAATCAGAATTTTCAGCCATCTCCACCAAGTTGTGAGCCAAGTTTTCAGCAATTTAATCAGCTTTTTCAACCATTTGATCAGCCCCCACAGTCTCCATTTCAGTATGCACAGCCTCCTCCTGGATTTCAGCAGCCTTATGTTCCATTTCAAGACCAACAGGGGTTTCACACTAACCAAGGAGGTTTTGATGATTCTGATTGGAGTGAGGCTCAACAACAAAGGATGATGGAGATGTGTCAACAAATCCTACAACAACAGCAAAGTTTTCAAGAAAATTTTCAACAACAACAACAACAACAACTTGCAAAATTGGTAGATAAATGGAATCAGATAAAAGCCAAATATCAGAACAATTATCTTCTCAAGTTGCTTTTAATTCTGAGAGCCCCGGAGTTGGTTTTATATCAGTTCAAGGTGACCCTAGTGCAGGGCCAAATCTTTCTTTAATGGACCTTGCAATTTTGGAGGAAGAAGAAGAAGTCATCAAATATAGGGCACCTACAGCATGCATCCCTCCGGAGATTCCTATTCAAAATCCATTTCCAAATTTTTCAGCTCCAGAAGAAGAAACTGAAGCTCCACAGGACCATTCTAGACTCTTATTTTGTGATGATAGTATTATTGATGGTCCTAATTTTTCTAATATTGTTGTTGCAGATATTACTGAGAAAACATGCATAGAGATGATTCCACAGGTGTAGGGGATTGCACTAAGCCCCAGGGACCACCACAATTTACTGGTACATTAGAAGATTCAGAAGATGAACCAGAAAGTGTAGGGACTTGCATGGTGGAAGCAAGCACCCAAGATCACCTATTCCAGTTGAGTGTCCACCAGAGAGTGAGGCTGAAGAGGAGTATGTACTTGATCAGGAGGAGGCCATGGATTCATCTACTCTTGTAGGACCTCCAGGTATTCTCCAGCACGCTCAGGTAAGTATTTCTCCTTTTTGTTCAGAAAAATGCAGCGAGGTACCTAGTGCTGACTTTATTGATTCTGATGAATTTATTGATATACCTTGTGTAGAAAGTGTTTGTGAAAATCCAATAGAGGTACCAAACATTGATTTCATTGATCGTACTGCATTACTTGATACATTTCTTGTAAATATGGATTGTGAAATAATTTTAGAGGCACCTATAATTGATGTTGTTTGTTATGATGATTATCTTGATACATCTTTTGTGGATATGGATAGTGAAACATTTTTAGAAGTGCCTGAAATTGATGTTATTTATTTTGATGAATCTCTGCTATATCTTATGCTGAGGTTGAATGTGAAAAACTTATGGAGGTATCTGAGATTGATTTTATTAGTTGTGATACATTGCTTGATACATTCTTGATAGAAATAATTGTGAAATTTCTATTGATGTGCTAGAAATTGATTTCTTTATTTGTGATGAGTATCTGGATGCAAATTTTGTAGGAAATGATTTTGATAATTTCATTTAGGTACCAGAATTTGATTTAATTGAATATGATGCAGTTTTGGATTCATTTCATGCAGAGACTGAATTTATATCATTTCTTTCTGACCCTGAACGCTTGAGAGAGGTATTACATTGTTTTGCAGGGTCCAGAAGACTTCAGGAGTGGGTGCTCCAACTGAACAGACTCCAGCCTCCTGGAAGGACTTCTGAAAGGCATCAAGAAGGAGGAGAAGATCTTACTTTAATCCATAGCCCTCCATTCCTTCAATGGCTATTGAACCTGAATCACTTAGGCCACCGGAGCAATTTGTTGCAAAGTTTAAGTGTGGGGGAGTCCTAGCTCTCCAGCTACCCAGACTCCTCCACTACCACGATGGAGATTATTCCTAGATAGACTCCGACCGCCAGAAATAAAAGGGAGTTTACTTTTTCTTGCATTTTCTTTATTGCCTTTTTCATCTTTATGCTTGTTAGAAGTAGAATTTTCTTTTAAAATAAATTCTTGCTAATAAATGCATGAATAGGGTAGAATTAATGAATAGACATTATAAATGCCATTTTATGTCTTTTAGGAACTTATTCTTCATGAGTAGGAATAAATGTATCCCTTTAGGTTATCTTGATAACATTTTAGAGTCTTTTGAAAGCAAATTAAATTTGGTTGTTAAAACTTAGGGTTTAAGCTCATGGATGAAATCTTGGATGCTTGAGTACTACTTGGCTATGGATTCTTGATTGAGGACTTGAGATGAATTATTTGTACCTAGTGAGGCTTAGCCCTATTTTTTGGTGACACATACATGTGATTGTACTCTAGAACTTGCTTAGTTTCTTTCAAAATCATATTTCAATGATTGGATCACATCTATAGAGGCTAATCACTTTGTTTACCTTTCCATATCAATTTTGGCAAAAATAATGTTCATTCTATTTGTCTTTCCTATTTCCTACTCTTACCCTCACTTTTCTTTGGACTTGTTGTTTGAAATGTTTCTAATGCTACTTTGCCCGAGACGGACAAAGATTTAAGTGCGGGGGAGTGACTATTGTTTTGGAAAGATTGGGTATCAAAGAGGCATCTCATATATAATTTTTTTTTTTTTACAATTACATGTGCCAAGTTCAATTCGGTGGATGAAGAAGAATTTGTGTACCAAGGTTTAGTGGCACGCAACCATCCAATTGAAGCCAATTCCGGAAGAAGTCAAGCAATAAGTTGAAGATCCAAGCAAGATTGTGCCATTGTGAATTCGGCAGAAAAAAAAAAACGGAAGAAAAAAAAAATCTGAAAACACATCTTGCTACATGATTGTGCCATTGAAGGAATAAATCAAGCTGAATTCCTGCTTCCTAATCCAGCAATGTGTCGCTGAATTCCACCTTGAAAGGGAGCAGCTTACAAATGAAAGAACTGGAAGAAATCAGAACATAAAGGAAAGAAAAAAAAATTTGCAGTGCAGTCTCCGAAACTTGACTTGCTACTCAGCCATTTTCAAGTGGAACACCTAAATCGTCCACTACCAATTGATGCAAGTACCTGTGTACTAATTTTCTTTGGAAAGGAATCATAATTTTTTAAACAACTTCTAGATGCCAATTGATATGAAGGAATTAGAGTGTTGCAAGATCTGATATGCTCCAGCTAAAACCAATTGCAGAAAAGAAAAAAAAAACAGAACACAGTTTGAAGAGAAATCAGAAAAAAAATAAGAAAAAAAAAGAAGAAGCAAGTTGGACACCATTGACTTGGCACCATAAATCAGTGAAGATACTCTCATCCGAATTGAAGACCTGCTCCATTACATTCTGAATTCACTAGAGAGAAAGAAAAGAGAAAACAAAATCAGAAAGGGAAGAAAGAAACAAGTTGGCACGCAATTGAAGAAAATGGCACATTAAGATAACAAGGGTTTTCTTCATCCAAATCAAAGGTCTTATTCAAATGTGACTTCACCACACTTTGTTATTCACTAGAGGACTGAAAGGAGGGGCAAAGCACATTGGAAACATCCTTGAGCACTCAAGTCTTCCACTTTATCCATTTTTCCATTTTTCTTGGCTTTTATTCCATTTCTCACCATTTTCTATGCTTTTCATTTGTTTTTGTAGATATTGATCCTAATCATGAATAATGGTGGAGAGTAGATAATAAGCAAGCCTATGGTAGTGCAAGAAGCATGAGTGTTTGAGTGAGCTCCACTTCCATCATCAACTTAGAACTTAAGGAGAGAGCCACCAAAACTTCCCTTGAAAGGCTAATGATTTAAATTCATCTCAATAACTCATGATGGATGAAAAGGCTAAGTTGTTGATTTAAGGACAAGATACTAATCCATAGAGCTTAGATTTTTGAGAATTGACAACCTTAGGTAATTTCTTTTCATTTGTTTCTATTATGCTTAAGAAAATCTAGGGGATACATACTTAGTGATTTCGCGAGACGCTCAAGGTTAAGTGTAGGGAGTTGATAGATACCATTTTGTTGATTATTTTAATTGTTAAAATCCATGTTTGACCCATGTTTTACTTGCTTAATTGTGAAATTGCCCTAGGTTTTAGGATATCCTCTTATTTTGGACTTAATTGTAAATTTACACATATTTGGATTAATTGGCCACTAATTTTCTGATATATTTTTGTAGGCATGAAAGGATCCTGGACCTAGGGCATACCGGGTCAAACTTGAGTCGGAAGTGAACCGGATCGAATTATCAAGCTTACGATTAATCCGGGCCGTCCGATTCAAAAGCGGCTAGATCTGAGCCATCCGGGACCATCTGAAGCAATCCGAGCTAGGGCTAGGGTTGATCAAGCACCCTGATCAATATCTGAAGATTTCATTCCAATCAGAGCTAAATCAACCGTTGGATCAAGCTTGGAGGGCTCTAGATCGTCCATTCAAAGATTAGGTTGATCTGGACCATCCGTTGCACATCTAGAGGATCCAGCTACCACGAGGCAGATCCTGACCCCAGATCATCATCATCAAAGTTTGGCTCAAATCAGAGCAAGATCAGCCGTTGGATCTCCTCCGATCAATCTGGGTCGTTCATTGATAGCTATTTAATCAAATTTCCACCGCAGCTTCTCCTCGTCGCGTCTCCGCCGTTTCTTCGTCTTCTTCGTTTGTTCATCGAGTTCTTCAGCAATTTCTCCATCAAAGAGGCGCGACCACTCAATCCTTCATTAAAACTAGTGCTAGGTCAGTGGAGAGAGTGCTCTGTGAAGTTTCCAGATCGGATTGTGCCCAAGATAGAGTTTCGTGAGGTTTCAGTGGCTCTGTCACTTGATTGCATCAATCTCAGTTGTGCACCATCTTCATTGCATCCGAGCTAGCTGGAGGGGTTCCCTGGAAGGCTCGGAGCATTTCCAAACCTTTATCGCAATCCACCACAGCGAGGTTGAAGCAATCGGTTGCTGTTTTCAGTTTGGGCATGGTTTGAATGGATTTGATCGCAGAGACGGATTTTCCACTGATTTGCTGAGCTTACGGGTTCGAGGCTCACCCTTGCGTGACGAACAAGGAGCATTTGAGCTAAGGGAGGATTGAGGAGTAGATTCTTTGTTGAATTTTCATGTTTTTAGTTGTAATTTCATTTCTGAATGTTGTCTCGTTTCTGAATTGTCTGTTTCAGCTTCTGTAGTTAACCTTTCGGGCTTAATTCTGCTTAATTAGTGGTTTTAATCTGTTCTTCCATTAGTTAGCTAGCTTATTCAGTTAACACGTCGCTTAATTTCATTTGCTCTGCAGTTTAATGGTTGCGTATCAGATAGTTACAGCTTGCGTATCAGGCTGTTTTGCACATTTCTATTCAGTTTCGAATTTTTCAGTTTATTCCTAATTAGATATGTGTTTAGTTCATTCCCTGCAATTGAATATAGCATTTAGTTCGTTGATGTATTAGATCTGCGTTTATTTTTCATTCAGTTTCGTTTTTGTATTTCTGTTCAGCATTTCTTGCGTATCAGATTTTTGTTCTATGCAGCAGTTTTTCTCTTGCGTTCCAATTTACAGTTTCTCATTACGAATTAGTGATCAACAGCTCTGTGTCAATCTTGCAGCTGTTCAGATCTAGTTTGTCTTAGCTTTAGTTTCTAAACTTAGATTGCACGTCTAGAGTTTCATTTCTGCATTTGGGTTCCTGTAATGCAGTTTTGGTTTTGAATCCTGCAAGTTTGTGTCAATTCTGCTAGTTTCGGGTACAAGTTGCTGAATTTTGTATCAAGTTAGTTTTATGCTCTCTTGTCTCAATTTCCATTGTATCCTGTTGCATTCTCCAAGGGCTTCAAATTCATTTCGGCAATAGGTCTCAGTTGGTGAGAATCAGCTTGAGTATCAGTGTTATTTCAACAGGGTTTCAGGTATCATTTCTGAATGCGTGCCAAATAATCATTGGTTCTCCTCAGCTTTTCTGAACTGTGGATTATTGCATAGATTCCAGCTTTCGATTTGTTTGTTCTGTGTTTAAATTGTGTTGCAAATCTGCATTTGATTTAGAATTCGATCAGTCTTTACATTAGACAGTTTCAAGTTTATTGCTTCCTTCACTTATTCATGCAGAGCCTTTCCCAATGGTTTTGTCTCCCAACTTTTCATTTTGATTTCATTTTTAACTGAAACAAAACCCAATTTTAATTCGAAACCCAAATTCACAAACGACACATAAATACAAGTTCGAATCAAACACTACAACTAGCCTCGAGAAAAAATACGACCTGTGGCCCCTATATTACATTTTCAGATTTTGATTGTAAAAAGGGTTTCCAGCATTCATATACATTTAAATTTGAGGCCCACATTCGTGACAGTCCATTTGGGCCTATCAGTCCCATCAGCGCCACCACATGCACCGACTTTTGAAACCCCAACAGTGTCGCACATCTGTTGGCATATGCCTCTGTTACAGTATCTATAACGATACCGACCCTTCGGTATCTTTAGCGGCCAAGTCTTATTTTGATGGCCCAATAATTTGGTGGTCAAATCTCATATGACGGCCCAACAACTTGACCCCTCCGTCCCTTTTGTCGTCGACAACCGTCGACCGTATCGTTACTCACTAGGACTTTCCATCCTTGGCCAGCAAATTTTTGTCTTTCCCAAAATTCGAATTCTAGACCTTCAAATATAAGTACTAGAGTTTATGAATCCTGATAACCAATTGAACTTGGTTACCAGGATTCATAAACTCTAGTATTTATGCTTGAAGGTCTAGAGTTCGAATCTTGGGGAAGATAAAAATTCATTGGTCAGGAGTAGAAAGTCCTAGTGAGTAACGACACATTCGACGGTCGACGACATAAGGGGTCGTCAAAGGGGCCAAGGGGTCAGGTTGTTAGGCCGCCAAAGTGAAATTTGGCCGCCAAAACAATTGAGGGGTCGGGTCGTTACAGTATCCAGTTGCACGCGACGTGGGACCTTCAGCTGCACGCACACGCACACGCACACGCACAATAGATTTCAATTTCACAATTTATTTGTTGTGTCAACAAAGGCAAAGTTATGCTGGTTACCTGATGAGCAATTGTAGCTACAATAGCAACTCGGTGGAGCGATATCACAACTACCTTTGGCCACTTCTCCATGAAAGTTATTACATGTTTGTTGGCAATATACAGATACTGTCAGTGGATTGTGGTACACCCTCATCGGCATTCAGATTTCTCAAATGTGTTCCAATCACTGCCACATGTATTCAAAAAGCAAAGATTAACAAGGAAAAGAGAATGATTAATGATAATTGCTTAGGTAATTAAAGTAGAGAATTAAGCATATACTCAACGCTAGAAGCACGAGGAGGATGGCATCTCCATTGATCAAGTAGCGGCCCCCTTTCATCCTTTGAGAGCGATCAATTAATCTTGAACACCAATGTCAAACCTTTGTGAGATTATGGTTCATTATTTATAGCCTAGTCACTTGCTATTGTAGGAAAGGTAGTGTATCGTTTCTTATCCAAAAAACGAAAAAGGTAGTGTATCGATTTGATCTTCTCTTATCTTGTACGTAGATTTGCTTCTAGATCCCTTGTTCTAATTGTTCCTTTTATATGAATTTGGATCGGTCATGTACACGTATTTAATTAAAGATACAAAATATCTTATTTAAATTTGCCAATTTTGATCTTATTTTGGATGAAAAGGTCTAGGGTTTATGTTGTGTTAACAGCTTGCAGAATCAGGTTGTTTAATACATAAGGATTATTGAAACAAGGGGTATTCAATTTATCATTGAAACAATGAGGAAATGTGTTATGCATGCTTATTCTGTCCGCTGTTTGAGAAGCTTCATGTTTATTTCCTTTGCTGGGACTTGTGTCAAAAGGGAGAGCCGTCGTACATGGGAAAGAAAATTAAAAGATCTTTGTTTACTTGAAAGGAATTGAGGCACGAAGGAAACGTTTTTTTTTTAAAAAAAAATTTGACTAACTGTTTCATGATTTATTCAACTTAACAACAGTATTAATCTGGCATTCAAAAATCATAAACTTGTATATCCAGCTTTGAACTAACATGTAGAAACCTAGGAGTGTCATCTGTCATGGTATTAGGAGTAGGGCTAGCTTCAGGTAAAATTTCCTTATACATTAAAATCAAAATCCATGACCGTCCATTTACCCCTGAGGAGGGATCAAGCAAAGGCGAACGGTTCACATACACTTGACTGACTAAAGGGCAAAAAGACTCGGTCATCTTAAATCCCTCTTCTAAAAAGTAAAGGCGCCTCAAACAAAGATAGTGAGTTAAGAAAGATAAAGTATGCCAAAGAGAGCTCTAACAAGGAGAAAAAAAGGAGTGGCTATTGTTTTATGGAATAAGAAAGATTACGAATTCATAAAATACTCATCAATGGCGATATCGCCAGTGATGACAGACCTCTCACCAACCAACCCCTCCTCCATTCTTTGACTTCGCACCACCACCATACAATCATTCTCAGAACCGAGTATTCCTTACAGTTCACATAATTTATTATTCCATTCAAGAAGTAGGTGAAAAGAAGTCTTCATATAAATGTACTCTCCCTTCTCCATTCCTATTGCATCCTTCTCTTCTCTTCTCCCATTTCCGTAAGTATTATCCGTTTTGCCATTCCGGCCGCCGTCTCCTTGCTGCCTGTTTCTTTAGATACAGCCGCCTGAGTTAGGATGTTCCGAGGGTGCAGAATACCGCTTTGCGGATGCTTCAGGAACCCGGGCGAGTCGGATCTCGGCCCGGCCCAGGCCCGCGTGGCTGATGGACCGGAAACAGAGCCGGAGAAGGTGGAGGCGGCGCTGATGCCACGGCGGTTCAGTTGGGCGGAGGTCGAGTTCGCGACCGGGAAGTTCGCCGACTCCGCGGTGGTCGGAGAGGGAGGAACCAGCACCGTCTACCTCGGTTGCCTCCCGGATTTCTCCCTGATGGCCGTCAAGCTCCATCGTCCCAGCGAGCGCCTCCACCGCGCTTTTCGTCAGGAGCTTGACGTCCTCCTCCGCCTCCGCCACTCCCACATCGTCCGCCTTATCGGATACTGCGATGACCACGGTAAGCGATCTGTAGCCTAATTCGATTACTTTTATTTTTCCCCCGAACCCTCTGTTGCGTTTTCCCTAATTCGAGGTTTTGGATCGCGATTGGATTGCAGAGGAAGAAGGGGCTTTGGTGTTCGAGTACGTACCGAAAGGGAGCCTCCACGAGAAGCTGCACGGACGAGAGGTGCTTCCGTGGGCGCAGCGGATGGCGATAGCGTACCAGGTGTCGCAGGCGCTGGAGTACCTGCACGAGGAGTGCGATCCCCAGGTGGTGCACGGAGACGTTAAGGCTGCTAACGTGCTCCTCGATGGGCGAATGGAGGCGAAGCTGTGCGACTTCGGGTCCGCCCGGGTGGGCTTCTCGGCGGCCGTGGGGCCGCCGAGATCCGGCCTCGCCATGGTGGTGGGCTCGCCTGGGTACATCGACCCGCACTACCTCCGCTCGGGGATGGTCTCCAAAAAGTGCGACGTGTACAGCTTCGGGGTGCTGCTGCTGGAGCTCGTCACTGGGTTGGAGGCGTTCGACGCCGAGCGCGAGCGGCTGCTGACGGCGGAGATGGCCCCGGTGCTGCGCAACCCGGCGGTGCGGGTGGCGGAGGCGGTGGACACCAGATTGGGCGGGGCGTACGACGCCGGAGAGGCATCGGCGGTGATAGCGGTGGCGGCAGTGTGCGTGGGGAGCAATCCCAGCCTCCGCCCCACGATGGCAGAGGTGGTCGGGATGCTGCGGAAGAAGACGTCGTCGTCAATCGCAGCGGCATGCGATGGCAACAAAAGAGTTGTAACGTCGGGGAAGATGCCTATTTAGTTCGTGAATTAGGTCGTAACATTTCTAAAGTGTACATCAGGAGACGACGTAAATTTGTACAATACAAATTCTAAAAGAAAAAATGGTATATTGAGTGTTTTTGGTTTAAAAGCTTATTTATTTATTTATTTATCAATGGGACTTATATAAATTTAATTATATTTAGGATTGAATGGGAGGTGAGGAAATAAATGTACAAATTAAGAACTAGTGTTCCTTTACATTAGAACCCATCCTTTTCCAACTCTATAAATGTGATACTTGATACTTTCTGGCTGTGATTGGTGGGGTCCAACTTAAACTGTAGTCCAATGTGACAGATCACCTCACCAATGATTGAGCGTTGGATTGTCACGTAGTCTAAAATCTTCCATAACCTGTGCACCCCAATTCCCATGGTGGCACGCTACGCGATTTGATATGATTTTTTTCAGCTGTCCAACTCCATCGAAATTTAATTCCGTACTTTAATTCCATTTAGCTTTAGATAGTATTATTAATATGAGGAATGATACATAGAGTGAATTTGAGGGAGTGAAAGGGAGAGTGACTGAGCTGGCAGCTCAGTCACCTCTGTCCACGTCAGCTCCAAACCACGTCGCCCAGCTATTAACCCGTATTCAGAGCTCGCGAAAACCAAACGCGAAGACCAAATTCGCGCCCGTTCCCGAACCCTAATCCTCCGATCCCCTTCCCTCGCCCGATCCCCTGTGGCGCCGGATCTTCTGCGCCGGCAAATCGAGCGAAGAAAGCCAGCACCTCCTCCTGCGCAGAACCCTCGGCTTGGCAAGGTCCTCTGCGCCGCCACCACCTAACGAGCTCTCCTTTGCGTCGCCTCCTCCTCACGACTGGAAAAGGACTCCTTGCGTTGCCTCTGTGTCGCCATCTTCCTCGCGAGCTCTCCTCTGCGTCGCCATCTTCCTCGCGAGCTATCCTCTGCGTCGCCATCTTCCTCGCGAGCTCTCCTCTGCCTCGACTGGAAAAGGACTCCTCGCGACCGGAAAAGGTCGCGTTGGAAATTGGAAATCCCCAACAACTCCCAGACGATCGATCGAGGGTACCATTTCTCTGTGTTTTGTAGAGAACTTTCATGGCACTTCGCCTCATTTTTGAATCTAGCTTACGATTTGGTTTCGCCATTATAAGCATCGGAGTTTCCCTTTGATCTTTTTTTGTTATTTTTTACTTTTGGCATTCTGATTGTATGTTTTTTCTGGGGCATTTTGTTTGCTTTGTCGGTTGGTTTGATTCGCTGTGAGTAAGGGCTAGTTACATTATATTGCGTGTTGGGCAAATGTCTTTGTTCCTTTTCCGCGTAGCGGTCGGTTTTGCTTGTAATTTTGGACGGTCAGCAAGATATTTGCTTTATTTTCTAGGGTAATTATTCCAAGTATGTTGATAATTGATACATATTTTTCCAGTTTAAGTTTTCCTTAATTTTAGAATGAAAAGAATTTGTGAATATCTTCACTGAATTGATGGACCATCTTTTATTTTGGTTGCATGATCTGCTACTTATAGTGCTTTACCCATAGTCAAAGTACGAGTTTGGGGCATAATATCATCTCTATCCTTTATAAGTGTTTGACTCAAACTCATAATGCAATGGGCTCTTATTATTTGAATGATTCGATGGAGATGAAATGTTAATCTTTATTTTAACCATATCTTAAAAAGTATATTTTGAAGTTAGAACAAACACGCTATGTTTTTATAGTTGAGGTTTGACACAATTTATTGCAGCGGGCCAAACTAAGAGCCATGATTTCATAAGATCTTTACACATTTGTATGTGTGTGTGTGTGTGTGTTTGTTTGATATCTCTTTCCTTGCTTTGGAAAGTCAGACTATAATTTTTGGGACTTGTTCATACACTAAAAGAATAGTGAGGGTCTGATTTTTTGACTTTGTATTTCATTCTAATAAAAAGTGGAATTCTACTTGCTTTCGAATCATCTTTATATGATTTTCTAAGTTTTTTTCAATTACATTTTGGCTGTAGGTGTTTGCAATTGCTATGATGGATGATGAAACAAACACTTCATGTTTGGCACTTATTGAAATGGAAAATCAATTGGTTTTTAATGATTCACAAGTGTTGGGAGAGTCGTCAAGCTCAAATGAAGCTAATACTCCACAATTTGGGATGAAGTTTTTATCTGAAGAAGAAGTTCGGGATTTTTACAATTCTTATGCACAATCTGTTGGTTTTGGCATTTCTAAATTGGGATCAAAAAAGGGAGATGATGGTAAGCAAAAGTATTTCTCATTCGGTTGCTCAAGAAATGGTAAGAATGTTCCTAAGGGGAAAAATCCATTTTATCCTAGACCTTCAAGCAAAACAAATTGCAAAGCTAGGATTAATATTATTGTTCAGAATGATGGATTATACTCTATTAATGGTGTTATTCTTGAACACAATCATGCTTTAAGTCCAAAGAAGTCAAGACATTTTAGATGCAATAAAATTTTAGATGCCCAAACGAAGAGGAAATTAGATTTGAATGATCAGGCAGGAATCACTTTAAGTAAGAGTTTTCATTCACTTGTTGTTGAGGCCGGTGGCTATGAAAATTTGCCTTTTGATGAGAGAACGTGTAGAAATTATATTGGTGAAGCCCGTAGATTAAGACTTGGTCACGGTGATGCAAAGGCCTTGAATGATTATTTTAGTCGTATGCAAAGTAGAAATTCTAATTTCTTTTACATGATTGATGTGGATGATGATTCTCACATACGAAATATCTTTTGGGCTGATGAAAGAAGTAGGGCTGCTTATGATTATTTTTCTGATGTAGTTACATTTGATACTACATATCTTACGAATAGTTATGATATGCCGTTTGCTCCGTTTGTTGGAGTTAATCATCATGGTCAGTCTATTTTGCTTGGTTGTGGTTTGATTTCTAAGGAAGATACGGAAACATTCATTTGGTTATTCAATTGTTGGTTGACCTGCATGAGAGGGCGCGCTCCAAGAGGTATTATCACAGACCAGTGCAAAGCCATGGAAAATGCAATTGTTGAGGTATTTCCAAACACTCATCATCGATTATGTCTTTGGCATATAATGAAAAAAATTCCAGCCAAGTTTAGTAACCACGCTAACTACAAGATGATAAAGAAAGAGCTAAAGAAAATTGTTTATAATTCTTTGACAAATGAATGTTGTGATAGCAATTGGCAAAAATTGGTTCAAGATTTTAATTTGGAGAAAAATGATTGGCTGAATTCTTTGTATGAAAGTCGTCATAAGTGGATACCTGTATATGTCAAAGATAAATTTTGGGCAGGGATGTCGACTAGTCAAAGAAGTGAGAGTATGAATGCTTTTTTTGATGATTATGTGAATTCCAAAACTACTTTGAAACAGTTTGTTGAACAATATGACAATGCTTTGAAAAGCAAAATTGAAAAGGAACAAAATGCTGATTTTGCTTCTTTCAATTCCATGATTTCAGTAATTAGTCCAAGCCCACTTGAAAGGTTGTTTCAAAAGGTCTACACAAACAAGATTTTTAAGTTGTTTCAGGATGAAATGAGAGGTTTGATGTTTTGCAATACTTCATTTATGAGGGAAGAAGGGAATATATTATTTTTTGAAGTCATTGAAACTGTATATGGGAATGATGGAGCAACTTCACAAAATGTTTCTTATTGGGTACAATATAGTGAGTTGGACTTCCATTTGAAGTGTTTATGTCGGCTTTTTGAATTTCAAGGCATTTTGTGTAGACATTTGATTTCGGTTCTTATCAAAAGAAATGTGACTACTGTTTCTGAAAAGTATATATTGGACCGATGGCGCAAAGACATTAAACGTGATTATCAAGGAATCACCAATATTTATGAAGATTGTTATTTTCAGGAAGAAGAAAGAAGAAGATATAATAGCCTTCATCCTTTGATGCATGAAGTACAAAAACTTGGGTCAAAAAATGATACAAGATTACAATTTTTAACTGAGATCTTGAAAGATGCAAAAGACAAACTCATTCAAATTGATGTTGATGAGTCTTTGGATGGTGTTCAAGCTAGCAACACAGTTAATGATGCCTCACGGATTGAGAGCCAAAAGTTTCACTCTCCATTGAAAGTGAGGTCTCGGGGACGTCCACCAAAGAAAAGAAAACAATCCATAATTGAGCAATTTGCGAAAAAGGCGCAGGCAAAGTCTCGGAAAAAGGTTTGGTTTTATATCTAATACTTTGGTTTGGTGTTTTGCTATGGTTTATAAAATATGATTTTTGAGTTTCTTCTTTTTCTTTTACAGTGCTCTACAGTTGAAAGAAGGGAAGAAGATTTATCAAATTTGAATTCTAAAAATATAATGGATGATCAAAATAGTCAAAATGTAAGTTGGATTCTTTGTCTATATGTTCAGAATGATTCCTTTTTTTTAAAGCATGATTTCTAATCTATTCCTTTGTCTACTTTACTGTAGGTTGTCTTCGATTTAACACTTTCACAATGCCCATGAGAAGATATATGCATGTGTAAGTCACGTGATTAGAAATTCTCCATATATGCATATAGTTGGACTCATATATGTATGTAGTTGGACTCATGTCGTTAGGAATTCTCTATATATGCATGTTGTTGGACTCATGTAGTTAGAAACAATCTATATATGCATGTAGTTGGTTCTCATAACTGTAAAAACAATGCCTGATAGTTTCTCAAATTATGCATTTGAAACCATAATTAGCAGAAATTTTATAGTTTCACAGTGCCTGATAGTCAACAAGAATGCTCTGGAAAGTAAAAACAATGAAAAGATATAGGACTTATGTGTTTGAAGACCTAAAAAAAGGATTTTAGTTCTGAATGTGACCATTTAAGTTTTGAAGTAATTCGTGCATCAGCAACGTTGAGACAATAGTTGAGTGTTTTTTTTACATAGTTCTTGTTGGACATAAAGCTCTTCTAGATAATAATTCTATGTGCACTAATGCATTAACCATCTCACTGGCTCAGTTCAGGAAGCATTACAGGATTTTCCTTAAATAGTAGCCAAAAATATCATACTGACTTGGTAAATGTCAGTTCCTTTCAACATTTTGTTTTGTGGCTCTGGTTACTCTTCAAAAATATAGCTTAAAACTTTAGTGGCCTCTCTGTTTTCCTTATCTGTGGCTTGTGCACTTTATTGAACTTGGACTGAAAATTTGAAGCAAAGTTCTTTTTCGTCCAACTACAAAAAAAAGGTTCCCTTATCTGTGGCCTCTCTATTTTCATAGCATTTTATTGAACTTGGACTGAAAATTTGAAGCAGAATCGAAATGGAGGATTTGGTGACAACTACTATGTTTTGGTATGAAACCTTCCAACTACAATGTTTCTGCACTGCATCATTTACTCGGGATCTTTAACTATGCTTTATTTCTGAAGCAGCTGCATTGGCACGCTAGGATACATGACGTCTTCTCCCTGAGAATTTGCACCATTTGGAACATTTTGAGCCAGCTTCATTATATTTTAACTGTGGATGTATGTTTGAACTGTGGATATTTGAGCTTGGAACGCTGCATTTCAGTGTCGATGTATGTTTGAACTCTTAATGTTTTGCCCACTTGATATCGTCTCCATGAGACGTCGTTTCCCAGAAATTCTCTTTTTTATGGAGGAATTAATCCTTGTTTCTTTCAAGTGTAATTCTGAAATATTTGTAAATGTGAATTCAGTGAAATTACATTTTCTTTTGATCAAAGGTAATTTCATTTGACTTCATTACGGTGAGCTATTTCTTATTTGTTTTAATTTTATATTTTATTATCATAAAAAATTGGCCTAATGTGGCAGTTTCTTGCAAAATAGTGCATTTTTTTGTGAAGCAATAACTTGGTCCTGGCGATGAGCCACTGCCTCTACTAGGATCATTCCTCTATGGGAAATTTTTTGTGAAGCAATAACTTGGTCCTGGCGATGAGTTTCTAAGCAAACATTGATCAAACTCATGATCCAGGAGGAGCTGACCAAACTGGCAGTAGCTGACCAAACTGGCAGAAGCTGAAGAAGATGAAGACGACGATGAAGAAGAACCAAACCCTGAGAACGTGCAGGTGAAGAAGCAGAAGGTTGCCTGATTCATGCCAAACTAGCAGATACTGCCCTGCCTGCCAGTTGACCTTTTGAGCTGCTCATGTAATGTAACATGTAATTTAGGTGTCTATCAATGTATCCTGTGAGGATGATAATTATTTGTTCAAGCAGAGACTATCTGAATCAATTCTTAAAATTATCACTGGGTAAAAATAAATTGAAACAAAATAAATTGAAACACTAGATTCATCCTGATGCCAAAATAAAACAAAATAAATTGAAACATTCCTCCTGATGCCAAAATAAAACAAGCATTATACAAACTTCTTCAACAATAAATTTGCTACATCAGAGAGACACATTTTTCTGACTAGTGTTACATAGGCAACAACATCTGGAGCACAGATTCATTAATCCGTCGTTATTTCTTTTTCTGACTAGTGT